>JAUZST010086950.1:0-19923 GCA_034779995.1 Parotocinclus haroldoi
ATATATATATAGAGAGAGAGAGAGAGAGAGAGAGAGAGAGAAGGAATATATAACTTGATTTGGAAAAACACTGACAAAAATATATTTATACACACACACAAACACACACACTCACGTGCACACACACACACACACACACAGGCACTTCTTCTTTTCTCCTAAGTGGAGTAATTATATACAGGAATGAATGACTTGTTAATTGAGTAACAGTTTTTGCCCACTACTACCCACTACCCACTACTGGCTTTGTCTAAAAAAAATCTTAGTTTTATGCTGACTCTTTTTAGAAAAGTGTCACGTAACGTCTAACAAATTACATACGTCCTTAGATTGACATTAGCCTTTTAGTATTAGGCATCAATCTTCTTTGACAAGGTTATCATAGATACACACTTTCTCACAAGGTTAAGGCAATACATTATAACATGAATTATGCTGGAATGGAAAAGCAAATTTATATTTTGTATATTGAGGTAGAGGATCAAAGTCGATGCACATTTATATTGAGAAAGTGAACAACATTAATTCTTATTCTGCTAGATTAAGTACTTTCTTGCAGTGTTTGTTAAAATCACTCTTATTTAAATGAATTAGATAAACGTGTTTGGCGATGAGCAATGTCAAACTTGCTTTGTTTAATATTTGTCTTTTATCGCTGTGTTGGTGGGTAATGGTGAACTATGACTTACAAATAAGGTTGACTGAAATACCATAATGTGATGTCCCTGTAAGATACCTCTCTTTAATTAATTGGATACAATGGGTGAGTTAATTGTCAGGCCCTCTCTGGGATTATTTCGACAATATACAAAAGGTCTAATAAGTTGGGAGTTAGCAAATGATGCTATCTACCTCTCCTTTTCTCCTTAAAATTTTTTCAAATGCTGTGGCGGATGTTTCTTTTTTATGAAGTAGTTCTGTCTCCTTCTTTGCCCTCCACCACCATCACACATATATAGTATACAGTAAATAGTATTCATATTTTCTCTTTCTTGCGTTCCTTTTCTCCCACGTGTATTGCCCTCTGATGAAAAAGCCCATGTCAAAGAGAGTGTTGTTCTACCACTGTAATTTCACTGACTTTTCAGAAGGCCAGCTTAACAAGAGCTCTGGGGACTTGTGCTGTTGGGAAGTGGCTGTCATCGGCTTTTTTGTACAGTGATGCTCTTAGAGGGAGGAAAGGAGAGCAAGAGAATGAACTAAAGCAAGAGAACAAATAAGAGAACTATGTAGGAACCTTGGACAAGTCCAACATAAGATGTTAGGGCTCGCACCGTGAGCCCGTTTTCCTTTTTGCGCTGCTGGCTATTTTACCCTGCTCCCTTATTCTGTTTCCGTTTTTCCTTTACGTCATTCATGATTTTTGCTTTTACTCACTGCGACAATCCATTGGTTAGTTTCTTTTGTTACGCACTGGTTTTTCATTTCCATTGATTACATTTTGATTATTTAAGCCCGGCTCATTACGTTAGTACGTCTCTCTTTATGTTGCGTTTTGTTATCAGTGTTTTCCTCATTTGTGCGCGCTTTGATTTTCGTTCACGTTAAAGTCCTTTATGGACCACTGCCGCTTAAATTCCCTGGCAGCTGTTGACGCCCGGGGAATCGTGACTGGTAGGGGCTGACCCCGGATCCGTGGCTAGGATAGCCCGTTTGGGTCCGTGGCCAGAGGAGTCGGCTCCGGATCATGGCCGTTAGATGCCGCTCTAAGATCACTAATGGAGACCACCCCTGGATCCACGGCTGCGTCAGGCCGTGTCATGATCCTCGGCCATAAAGGGCAGTCCCTGGATCCTCGGCCATCAAAGACCATCCCTGGATCCCCGGCTCTCGAAAGCTGTCCTTTTATTTATCCCCTTTTTGTCTTTTATTTTCTTTAGGTTCAGGTGCTCTTTTGTTTGTTTTTCTTTTATTAACTATTGCTGTTTTGTGGTCCCTCCCGGCTTTGCAGCCGCTTTCGCGGCCCCCGGGCTCCTAAGCTGTTCTCTGGACCCTTTGCCCCTCGGCCCCTCGCCATTGAGGACCCTCGACTTGCCAGCCACTGTGGTCCTTCGGTGAAACTGCTGTTCAGCGGACCGCCGGCACATCGTCCATCCAGTGGAGACTCGGCGCCACACCACTTAGAGGAAGTCTTAAATTGATACACTTGCAATTCTACTAAAAATGTGAAAAAATGTAAGGCTTTGCTTTAGCTACTTAACCAATTTATTGGTGCACATTGCACAACATTAGCCTGACTAGCACGACCCAGTCAGAGGTCTTTGACTTATGCATTGTACATGTAGAAACTCATTAGAAGCTCTAAACTTGTAGCATTTAGGTCAAACTACTTTACTTTGCAAAACATTTCTAATGATTAAATAATGAAATATATGTGGCATTAACTCAAAAACATTCACACACATTTCATATTCTGACCTATGTCACCTTTTGCAAAAAAGGGAGAAAAGAGGAAAATAAAAATATGGGCAAAGAGCATAAACCATGACATCACCTTTTCTCAAATACCGTTGCACACCTCGTAAGCATTTATGGCCTGAGAATGAATGAATAAATTATCAAATAATTATAAAGGAGGCCTTTTATCCTCTGAACCTCCTCTCCAGTTGGCGTCTACCAACAGTGGTTCCCGGTGGTCAAAATGGGCATCACTGTGCTCGTGGGTCCTAAACTGCCAGTCAACCCTGTGACATTGACTGTGTCTTTCTCTTAGAAGAATAGGCAAATCATATTTTGACTCATATCCAGGATCTCTCTGAATAGGTATGCAGCTGTTAATTGGAGCTCCATTTAGAAGGCACTAGTGCAGTCAGAGATCAAGTGCATCTTTATCCTTTGACTAATTCCTGCAATCAAACTTAAAGGAGTCACATGAAGTGAATTAGTGGGGGAAAGATGAGGCGGATGAGGTGGAGAGGAAACAGGAATTAGCAGCTCTCCACCAAAATGCAAGGCCAAAAATTTGAACTCTAGTTTGTTAAGATGCTTGAAGGATTTGTACAAGAAATTTGCCATACTGATTTTTCCTGTTATTTACATATAGTGTGTGTAGTGTCATCATATGCATGGTCAGTTTCATTTCATTTGTTAATATATATCCATTCCTGCATTTCAGGCCTACAACACATTCCAAAAAAGTTGAGAAGGAGCAATTTAGGGCTTATAATAAGGTAAACATAAATTATGTTTGCTATAAATGAAATAAACGATGCAATACCACATGCTGCACACATTACAATGGCATGCTTGTGGAAGAAGGAGGGTACAGGTACTGGACTGGACTGCCTGCATTCCTGCATCCCAAACAGAGAATGTGTGGAGAATTGTGAAACAAAAAATACAACGACCCAGCATTGTTACAAAACTTAGCTTATGTTTACCCGAAGACTGAGATAAATTAACATTTTTGTGGTCATTTGTCTTTACTTTAGTATGACTGATCAATGTTAGATACTTTTAAGATAAAAATGTAAAATAAAATATATAACTGAGCCTAAACTGAACCCATTAAACATTTCACACTTGAATTCTAGTGTCAATGTTTGTAAACTTACATCAGGAGAACATAGCAAACTACACGCAAATACACTGCTCACAAAAAGTTTGAAAAATATAATTACGGGATATTTAATTTTGAAATATACCCTCATTTTGTGAGCATTATATTTACCTGATGGTGACCACTACCTGCTGTAGCACAGTGCCATCCCTGTCTACTATAGAGTTTGGAAATTATTATATAAAAAATTACTCCTAGCCAAATAAAGTCAGTGAGCAATTGCTTTTAACACACCTTCTAGGCTTAAAATTTGCTTAAGATGCAGAAAACAACCCTGCTATTTAAACTGATGTGGCCTTGCAGTGCTTAAGCTGGTAATACCTGCTCCCTCTTTACATCTCCTAGTCAATGGTTGTTCCATGGTGATCATTTGCTTAGATAGCATAACTACAGATTGCATAGCAGCAGATGGGATACAGTTAGGATTTGTATTTCCCCAAGGTGCACCCTTGTAGTAGATGTACTTGCTAAATGGCCAGTGATATAAGGTTGATGTCATATTGCTGTATTTTCTAAAAATGTAGAACTGATTTCATATTCATAAGTAAGCAGCTATTTTGTGCTAGTTTTGTGCAAATCAATAAGTAAAGTACCTACATCTGTATTAATACTAGCTCTGTAGCAAATCCAAACCCAGGCCAATATACAATATCTGACCAACTGAGTACTACATTTTGCTGGAGGCTAGCAGTTCACAACTTCAACCCTGCCAATCATTCATAGTTTTATATGTAAAGTAAGATGGCTCCCACCACATCTGGTCCAATTCACAAACTTGCCCTTCATAAGTTGTAATAGGTTTGTTCTCAAATTAGTTAATTATGTTACAAAATGGAAACTGGTCAGTATAAAAACTGCATTCTTCATCTGAAAGAAATTGATAATTCTTACCGATACCATATGGTCACCAATACAACAGTGATTAGTATTCAAATCCAATCTGTCTCTATCAGCAGCAAAGCCATCAGATACACTTGCACCTCCCAATTCCACAGATAACCGTCACACTCAGATGCTGAGCCAGAGTAAATGTCAAACGCTATCTGCTGTTTGTTCTCTGGGTCCAGGTTCTCTCCTGCTCAATCAACCTGATGCCAAGGCCAGCAGCTTCAAATAGTGCCAAATCTGTTTCAATAAAATCCCCTGAAAATGAAGGGTCCCCTACTGACTTGGCAACACTTTGAAAGCTTTGAAAATTGGCTAGCTGTGAGGAGATGCTGAAACACTATTCATTCTAATAACCAAGTGCGCTACTCATTGTGATGTAGACTCCAGCTGGCTTCGCCGTATAATGTAAGGGACTTGTTTGGCTCAGGGTGTATGTGTTTGTCTGGATGTTTGGGGAAGGGTTGAACGTGTGAAAATCAGCATAGCGCTCGAGGTTACAGTGATAGGAGTTGTAAAGTGGTGAGTATATTAGTGTTGCTCAGGATTGCTCAAGGTTTCTCATTCTCATGTAAAACTGTCACAGCCACAGAGCATGAACTATAGCAAACAGACATCTGGTCCAAGGACATGGGCTGACTTTCGCACTCATGAATAATCCACTCTAAAGCAAAATTACCTGTAATTGACTTTTGAACGTGTGTGCGCAACCGGAAGAGAGACAATCTACAGTAGATGAGAGTGAAACTAATTCAGTGTGTTGACTTCTGCATATTTAAATGGCATTTACTGGCAGACACACAAATATTCAAAAACAACACCTACCTTCAATGTTATTCATAATACAGCCAAACCCTGCTAAATAATCTGCTCTTGTGCAAAAGACCTGTTATGACAAAATAATAATTGCGAAAAGTCGGAAGTAGCATTGGCCCTGCACTTACTTCCTTCTGTGAGTAAAGCTGTTGAATCCGGGGATTAATTATAAAATACAGGTTGTTATGGCATTTGATATTGTAGCATTTAAGTGTTAAAAGAAATTAGCTGTAATAAACAAGATCCTGATCACACTAAAGAAGCGCTGTTACATATGCAGACGGGTTTTGCGAACACAGTAAGAATTGGTATACATATTGGGATTAGGCTGAATAGCTGAATATTTGGCATCCATATTTTCTTATTTGACTTGAAAAGTATATGTTATTTAATTCTTCATCCATTTCTTTATATTCTCAGCCTAAGAGTCACATATTAGCCTTTTATATGTAGAAGGCTGAAACTATGCTATGCATATCTTGTACATGTAGATGACAGTTGGAAAACTATTTTTGTCACAGCGGAATGTTAAATATTTAATGAAAATGCTTTTTAATGCAGTATATACAGGGACTTGAGTAGGCTCTGGAGTACAACTGCATGAACTGCAACACCTACAATAAAAAGTGTACGTCGGTATTAATACTAGCTCCATATAAACATTTCGGGAGGTCTTTTTGTTACGTTTATAGCGATTTTAAATCCAGTCCAACAAACAATATTTGACCAACGGGGTAATATTTGTTTCTGGAGGTTAGCAGTTCTCAACTCCAGCCCTGCCAGTCATGCAAAGTTTTCCGTTTAAAGTAAGATTTCCTTTCTCCCACCACACCTGATCCAGCTCCTGAACTTGCCCTTCATAAGTTGAATTAGGTTTGTTTTGTTTGGGGAAAAACCTAAAACTGACCTTCTGTGCTGGAGCTGATAACCTCTGCACTGTGGTTGCAGTTGTTCCATCTTCTATCACATTGAATGAGCCAGTGTCCAGTTTCTTCACAGTGAGAGATTCATGCATATTAAGGTAAAACACAAGACAATCGTGACCCTTAAAGGTCATATTGTAATGCCCCTGACATTTCTGTACTCCATCTCCATGCAATTCATTACCCGGCAAGAACTACAGTGACTCATATCTGCACTCTCCAGTTGAGAACCGCTCCAGTTGATGGTGGTGATAGCAAATCTGAGTTGAGGTCACCTTATTGGACAACCCCTTTCAGTTTATTAGCTTGGTCTGGCAGAAAAATAAAATATATCAGTTAATGAATACATACAGTGAGCCACATATTGTAAATGAGCATGTGTTCAGTAATATCTCTATTGCCTATAATTTCTTCAACATCCTTAATGTTATTTTTGCACGGACTTTTAGATACAGAAATTACACACTGACACTTTCAGAAAGCTTATGGAGCATATATATTTGCAGGTTAGTCTTTACATTTTAATGGAATGGTATCCTCAGTCAATGGTTATTCAGGCACATTTTAGCTTTGAACTCAGTTCAGTTGGGTTGGTAACCAATCAAGACCATGATCAGGATAAAACAGTTAATGAAGAAGATTGAATAAAGGAAATATTGAAATAAATAGTGCTGATGCAAAGAACAATGTTTACATGTTTTGTGCCCCTTCCTATTTATTATAGTTTGACTATGGAACAACATAATTGCTTGGCTCATATGTCTGCCTGGGTCAGTCCTTCATAGTACATATTATAACGAGTGCAGATTTAGTAGTACAGTAAATGCGTCATATATCAAGTAGGAGACTCCAAAATAATTTGAGAGAAGTATCATAGTAACAGCTTTCACAGAAATCCTCCACACTATTCAATTCAATTTCATTGCCAGTACTACTTTCCATAAAAGAAAATTACTATAGACATTGAACAAAGCTGCAGAAGAGAGAGCCTATCTGGATTTAAAGTATAAATTGATTCAGCACTAGCTACATGATAATGTAATAACTGCTCAAAAATTAACATTGTACCATTTGCATTTCCCCAGTAAGAAAAAGCAGCTTTGAAAATTACCAGACATAAAGCATGATGAATGATGAATTTAGTGCCAATTTCATTCAAGTGCAGGGTGGACAGTGAGAGTGTGGCATGATGTGCCCTGTGGCACAGAGGCAGGCTTCCAAAATCGGTGTGCTTGAATAGATTCCACCCTAATGTTTGTGCTTTGACCTTTATAGGTCATTCAAGCTAACTGTGACTTTAGCAGGGTCAAAAGACTCTCCGCGCAAAGGATCCTGATGTCACTTAACATGCTGGGATGCTAAACTAATGCCTACTGTTTTTGCATCTAGCCAATATCAGGGTAGCTTCCATTTAACTAGCATGTATACATGCTTGTATGCAGACCATTAATGTCTGATGTTCGTCAAAATAGCCTGCAAGCTTTTTAGTATTTTCCTGACATTCCGTTTCAAGGAAACGTTGGACAGGATAAAAATGCTCTACAGTCATTCTACAAACAGAATGAATAGAACAGTGGTGCTGTTGTAAATGGTGTAAATTTTAACATGACCACTGTTATGTTTCAGGAGAAACTGAGAGAAGATGTATATTGGCATTCCAGAGGACCATTAAAATGTGACTGTACAGTGTTAAGGGTGTAACACAATGCACTTTACATCAATTATTAACGTTCCCACAGGCCTGCTTCTGCGGTGTGGATTTAAACTGCCTCTAAATCCCTCTGAGTACTGCTTTTTCTCCCGTTCACACTGTACCCCTGTGTCACTCTGTGTTCACATAATATCAACTGTGACTCTTTCACTTTTCAAAACATAGGCACTTAAACAAGAGAGGTGTTTCATTAGTAAACTCGGGTTCTACAGGTTATTTATAAATCAACACATTTGTATATTTGTATAAGTGACTTTCCTTTTTCTTTTAACTAGACAGGGTCATTCAATACATTCAAATTATACAAAATACGTTCAGTATAAAGGACCTTTTAATAGACATATTTAAAAAAATCGGAATATATTAAGTAGGAGCATGGGATTAAGCTCTCTGCTGTCTGGTCTGTATTTTCATACCTTAACTGAGTGCAACAATTAAGGGAAGAAGTACAATGAATACTAACATACATTACTATTCATATGGAATCTCCCCAATAATTAATTTAGCCAGTGTTCTGTCCTAAAATAAAAAAGAAGTTGGCTGGCTTACCATGAGCTCTGAAATTAACGCCATCAGACAATTTTAAGATTAATTATAATGCCAACTTTGAGTCAGGGATTGTTGTCCAGCATCACTTCCTTAGCTTCCAAAATGTATTGGGAAGGCTTCTTATCAGGTTGTTGTTGGTGCAAAAAGGTCGGATAGCAAATGCGTTGAATAAATCCAATGTTTTTGGTTGTAAATTGTAGGTTTTCAGAAGAGTTTGGCAGTTTACTGTATTTCTAACAACAGGAATAGTTTTCCAACATGCCTTCTCTTAATACACTCCATTTCCATCCCAGTCTCACAACCTGACCGAACATGGCCAAAACTCAACAACACTCACAGGAGAAAGCCATTTGACAGACAATTCAACTGACTCCCATCACAACAGACTAACACACATTTCTTATGGAACTGTGGTAGCCTATCAGTTAAGGCACTAGTCTGGACCAGAAGGTCCAGGGTTCAAATCCCACCTCTGCCAAGCTGCCACAGTTGGGTCCTTGAACAAGACCCTTAACCTACAACTACTTGGATTGTAAGACTGTATCAGTTGTAAGCCACTCTGGATAAGGGCATCTGCTAAATGCAGTAAATGTAAATGTAACAGACTATTTTATTTGCACATAAATGTATACATTTATGCTAACAGCATTTAGCCTGCAGCCTTATCCAAACTGACTTAGAAATTAAACAATGGAGGAATGAATGAATGAATGAATAAATGAGATTGCGAATGCACAGTTGTTAACACTGAAAGCATAGAAGAGCCTAGCTCCGGTAATTTGACTAAAACCTCGTACTATTGACAGCACTCTGGATTTACCTACCTAAAGCGCCACTAGAGCGGGCAAAAAGATCGCTGAGTCTAAAAAAGGATGCTTGTATTTACACATAATTGCTAGATTGCATTTCTTACACAAAGCAAATAGTTTGGTTACAAGATCAGCTTGAAGTTGGCAAGCGTGTCGTTCATTCCTGTGTAAGTGAGATGAGGCTGCTAGAAAACGTAACACTTAAATAAGAAACTCTAGGCATAAAGCCTGGAATGCTTAAACGAACATGGTAAAAACACATCTGGCAGCACATTCATATAAATAGGAGCAAAACAGTTTAAAACTATGTTTACCAGATGATAAAACTATAGGGAAAATCTAGGAAAAGTTCGGGTGCTGCAATTTGATTGCATGTAAAGATTTCTTTGTCACTACGGTGACAGTCCCAATAGAACCGCCATTAGCATAAGCATAACTGAATTAATAAATGAATTACATATTTCAGACATCTGTCAAAATATGGCTTATGTCCAAAGACACATTATATGCCTGCTCCAAAGATAATTCTTGGGTAATTCTGCTCATTTTTAGCCTGAATGTGCTTTAGTAATGATAAATACATTTTTTGAAAGCAAGACAATGCCAATAGGCAGGCACCTGATAATTTACATAGCAATTGTGATGAAAAAGTAATTTGCCAGTGTATACCATATTAACTATTCCACAATTTAGTGTCACTATTGTACCAAAGAAAGTGGACATCCATTGTCTAATACCTCTAAATGTTCCCTGGCATACATATTAGTCTCCAAGTAATGCCCGCTTACTCTTCCATATTTGAACCCATGTTAACCTGTACTAAATCTCTCTCATTAGCAGCCTGTACTTGCTCAAGTTGGGAAATCACATGTAAATGCCCAGTCTGCTGAAATGCCACAGCATAAGATTAATGGGCACGGGGCTCTGAGTTCAATTTCTCCATAGTATGAGCAGGAAACGACCTCCAGATGGACTTTGTGGGGCACAACCCAAGACACCCTTTGAATATTTGCAACATGCTGTTTCTTGCAACTGGTAGTCTCTTGGAGGATGGCGGGGGGTGGGGGTGGGGGGGGTGCTGTCGGACATGCCGTCATCTGCCTCAGAGGCCAGTCTGTTAGCTCCTGGTGATTAGCGCCAGGTGGGATGTCTTGAAGCACCTGTGGCGCTTGCCTGTTCTCTGAGAAGATGAACATGGTGCTGTGTGTGCGCTAGATACAAGGGCACAACCGCCATCTGTCGCCTCTGAACACATCCCCTAGATTGTGGCCTTAGGGTATTGCTGTGCTGTCCATAGCAGTGAACTCCTATCAGCCACGTGGCTTTCTGATTAATTTGTTTATTTTGGCAATTAATGTGGCCATGCCTAGTTTGTGTTAGTGTCTATGCTAATTTGTGGCATTGTGCGTCTTGATGGTTGAAGCCACGATTTAGAATGCCTCATGGGGTTGTCCCTGTCTGTACAGGGGTTAAGCTGCACACTTGCATGCAAATTGAAGCATTGTTTAATAATAATGAATTACATTAGGCTTATATTGCATCTATTCTTAATAAGCTTGTACTGCTGAATTATAAAGAAGGACAGCCAGGAGCTGTAACTAGCATGAATCGTGACAAGTAACATCATTAAACAAGTCTAAGGATATGTGAAAGGAGCCTTTGAAGATGGTGTCTCACATGACTTTTGGACAGAGGTATTATAGAGCAGACAAACCATTTTGACAGTAACATGGTCGCTGTTATTATAATATGTCTATGAGTGTTGTGCTATTTATTAAGTTTGCTAAACAGGATCCACTGAAAGTAGACTATTAGATTAAGACGGTGTGCCCATTTCAGAATTCAGACTGACACTGGTATTTGCATACATCACATTTGAGGCGCTGTGGGTACATGTATTTGAAGGCTGCAAACAAATTTACACAAATAATAGACCCGGTATTACTTCCTCAAGGGCTCATTCAGAATCCGCTCTTTGAAACTGCAATTAGGTGCAACGGGGAATGGTGGTCCATGCATTTGTGAAGCTGTAGATAAAGTGGTTTGGGCTGATGCTTTTGTGTCCTCTTGGCAGGGAATTAATTGACCCTGAGTTTAGTGGAAAAATTGAAAACAGCAAGATGACAATGCCATATTAAAGCATTGTTGAAAAGATGGGAAATTGTATTTTGCCATTACACATCGGTACATGCATCCCAATTACATTCTAGAAGCTCTTTATGAGTAATTAGTTGCACATATTAAGAACCCCACAAATGTATTTAGACCAGCACATAGCAATGTTGCAGAAGTTAGGAAAGTTTAGCAAATCGAATAGAAAACATCATAAAAGCCGTCAGATCAGTATGTGAACTTATTCATGCGACTTTTGTTTGCATGTTTAGGTTGGATGATAAGAATGTCAGTGTGAATGGTATGTGAAGCAGGAATAAAATGCAACAATGTGTCATGATTCGTACCAAGTGAACCAAGCTACAAGTAACATAGAAAACATGAATTCATGTTCCTGACTTGCGTGAAGAAAGTTTGCAAATTAATCTGATTTTCTGTATGGTCTCCTAGCACAGAATCACTAGCATTGGCTTTTATTAGATATTATACAATGTGTTAGTGTTATGCAATATTAGATGAATTGCGTTTTTTTATGCTTGTCTGCCTAGGTAACTAACATTCTAGCAGCCAATATTACGTTAATAAGCAAGGTAGACTGTTTGAAAATACCTAAATTGTGTTCATGTAGAAAATGTAATGCAGCCATATTAATTCAGAGTATTTGAACATAAGTATTTATTTCCTTAGTTCAAGGAAATCCGCCTTTAAACTGCAATGTATTGGATGGAGAAGCGCTTAACCAAGCATTTATCCAGTGGTACTGTTGCCTTGTTATTTACATGGCTCTGGAGAGGAATCCCCTTTGTGCAGGAACTGGATGAGTCTTGTATTCTCCTATCACTGCAGCAATACAATAACTGCTGTATCTCTGCAACATTCCACTCATTTATTCTGTACACTTTTGCAGCTTCCCCTAGGGTATTTTTGTAAGGACAATATTTCAAACTTTTAAGGTAAATGAAAGCATGCTGAAGGCTGAATTCTCATTGCTATTGCATGGCAGCATCTGCATTGTGACTGGTACAATAAACTGGGTTTTATATTTAAACTTATACTATTCCTGTCTAACAGTAATCATACCTTTTAAAAATAATGGTTAAAATATATGATGAAGCTACTCAAGTAGTAAGAATAAAATCTGTAAAAACAGAAGAACATGCCAAACCCCACACAGACAATAAATTAAAATGAGAGAGCTTTTGCAGTAGTTTGCAGTATAGTCACTTTGCCATGGGTTTATCAGAACGTAACTCAATCATAAATTTTTATATCATATTTTTACATTATTTACATAATCATATATGTACTAATTTTATATTTAGAGTAAAATATACTTGAACTAAAATACAGACCAGTGAACTTCCTAGACATTTCTGAGATGAGATTCAGTCAGGGATGTGAAGGAAATAACGCATCCAGATCACAGTCAAAATTACCAGCCAAGTCATACCAGACAGTATGTCAGTATGAAAGGCCAAAGCAACAGAAACCCACCCCTGAACCAACACATATTATGGTAGGTATAGTGCAGTTTGTTCTACATAAAACACACATAGACACTGTTCCTGGTCCTGGTATGCAAATTAGCGGCTCAATGGTCTCATAATTTTGGGGCTTATGTGTGTGTTTTATGTCCGTTGGTGTGTTATGTGTTATTAATCAAATGCTCATAATGCATGAGTGCGCATGAGTACTTCTACTAGTTACTTTGGAAGTCAAATGCCAGGGTTGACACATGGATAAGCAAGTGCCCACACACATACCCCATTGCCAGAGACATTGATCAGCACACAGATAATAGTTGTTTTTCTGCTTAAAACAGCCTCGTTTTTGCCACAGAAATAATCGCTCCTGGCAGATTTAAACTCAGTCTGGAAAACACATCTAAAGCAGATAAAACAGCTCACTATGGGCAAAGATAATCATTAGGAAAGTGATGTTGCTGTGCTTAAAGATAAAGATGGCAGCATGGGCTTTGTGTGTGTGGGTCTGATTGTAGACCCCTGTGAGACACACCCTTGAAGTTTAAACAAAGCAATGTTTTCAATTAGCGCAGAGACTGCCAGGGGATTTAACAACACCACAGTGGTGGCTGGTGGTTTTTAAAATGAGAGAACACAAATGTTTGTTTATATATCAATATGCACAACTCATGTGCTGGTCAAGTAAGTAAGGCATGCAGTTGGGGTAATCTAATACATGTAAAGCCATTGAGCAATTAATTTACTGGGCATTCAAAACAGCATGTTTCCAATATTCCCACAGTAAAGTTATAGTTGCATTACAGTTAACTGCACATGCAGATAAAAAGCCATTTTACATAACACATCATGTTATTTTATAAACTGTAAATATTGTAAATAAGACCAATTTATTATTGTATTTCTTATTGCAGTTAGTTTTTGTATGTATTTGTATTTTATGAAGTAAACATGAAAAGTGTATTCCCCAACAACCAAGAAAGAAACAGTCTGTACTCATATTTTGAGCTTTGATATACAAATACTTTTGCAAGAGCTGATGGAATGCCTTGCAGATGTGGATGAGATGAGTATATTGTTAATACAGGCACTGAAGATTTTTCTTCACGCCCAAAAAGATGCTGAACACTCCAGGGTTGACATGGTCTCCTGAGAAGTTGAATTGGGCATTTGGGCAGAGGATGATTACCAAAACCATAATATAGGCAAGAACTCAGATGTAACCTGGTATGATACTCCCCGCCAGTGTAGTTTTACTACTGTAAATTAGTACTTGCATAGGGAGGATTTCAAGGGACCTAGATCTGATGATGAACCTGGATGTCTCTTTGTTGCTGGTGAAACATAGCAGCTGGTTGATTTTGATGCCCATCATGATGAGATCACCAAGAAATTTCCTGTCTTTCCTGTCTCATGGAAGATGCATAATTCTATTATTTCTGGCTATGTTATGGAAGTCCTCTGCAGAGTGACAACCTTAGATCTAACACTATCTCACCATTGCTCATTCCACTGCATGGATTGTGAAATATTCTGCTGGATGCCTGTGTGAACAGATTATAGCTACTCTGACCTCCTCTTCATTTTTCGCCCAGATGGCACTGGCCCAAAACAGAGAGCAGCCAGTGAGGAGAGAAATTATGAGAGTGATGCGAACTATGTCTGAACCTTTTCACTGATTAGTGAAGTAAGCTGAAACCTTGGCAGCCCCCAGGGTTACCATCATACTTGTCAGAATGTGTCACTTTAAAGAAGTGCTTAGTTGAAGCTCCAAGATTAGGCTTGGGGCTTGATACATTTCAGATGTTACACAGGTGACTTGAGTCTTGCATTGGAGGATTGGGAGACAATAAAATGGTCATGGTGGCAAGGCTTACTATTATGATGCAGCATGGAATAGAGACAAATCTGAAAAGCTGTCTGGTAGGTCACTTTATAATAGGTACTAGCTGATACAGGTACGGATGGGGCAGAATATTTGTCAGTGTACAGACAGGCTGAATAACAATGACAAACTAAAACTGACAGGAGTACAGAATGGAAAGTAAAGGGTAGAAAGTCAATAGCAAGACAATCATAGAAGGCAATGCTCAGTCACACAGGTAAACCAGCAAAACTTTGAAGGGTGGAAGATACAAATGGTGTTATAAATGTCCCATGTGAGTATGAGAAAATTATGAAATGCTGTGCGACTTAAAATAACAACATATCTGAATGCACTTTGGGAGTTTGAGTTTCGATGGTGGGTGGGTGCGGTCAAATGTGGGACACTTCAGTTCAATTAAATTTGTTCCCTGATGTAGTGTTAAATATAAATCCTTGACAAGTAATCTTCAGCTTGCAATCTCTTGCAACCAGAATGCTGTGGCAAGTTAAATAATCAATAATAATAGTTTTGTCCCTAAAACACTGACTATCTCACTTTCCATACCCACTTAAAAAATTTTCAGTCACTGTTGGCCAGGGCCCAAATGGCAGCACAGAAACACCTTTGGACCAGTTGCATGCAAACACACACTAGAGACATCAGTTGATGTGATGCATATCTCATGAATGTGAGAAGAAACCAGAGTGCCTGAAGGAAACTCATGCAGACACATGGGTAAAAGACCACACAGGCAGCCGGTGGGCTGTTCTCAAACCTGGACATCTAAAGCTGTAAACACATCTTTTAAACAATGAAATCTTTATTTTGTCGAGACAAATAAAACTTTTATTTCACTGTCAGTTTTCAAATAAAGGCTTAACTGATTAGCCATGACCTCTACAAGAAAATTAAAGCAATAAATTGCTAAATTAAAACAAATAAATACAGTATTTCAAGTAATAGGAATAAGGCAGACACTGCTTTACCTCAGCCTGAAAAATAGATATATGAGCACATTAGAATAATGATAATGATGGGATATATTAAAATCACTTTAATTTCCATGTCACTGCTGTGTGATTAGGATAATAACAATAATAGCAATAATTGTTCTTATTTGTCAGATGCCTGATCAGAGAAAAAACCCTCACCTTTGCGATTCAAAAGGCTTGTTGTGACATTACTTTAATTACTGTATATTATAGCAACTCTTTCCCTAAACTGAAGAATCAAATTTTACTTAGGTAATTAAAATGTACTTGAACTCTGGAGCAACATACATTTAAGATAATAATTGTCAAATTAATTTTTGTTCAATGAAGCAAATGATGGTGATAATTCAATTTACCTTCTTCCTTAAGTCACCACATAAAGTCAACTGAATATAGACAAACAGCATGTTTTTACATGTATGTTGTGATTTCCCACAAACCACATATTTAACTTCATAATCATTGCCTGGAATCTCACAAACCTGGAAGCAAGAGATTGGTTTGTTTGGGATATAATGTTGCAATTTTGCTCAGCCAGAGTTTTTGTCTAAAACATTTTTTATCCAGAGAAACCTACTACTGAACTGTGTAGATAAAGGTTAATTGCCTTTCTTAAGGGCTGAACAGTGAGTCTTGAACCTTCTTGGTCATTTGTTTAGTATCTCCACTGATATAATCAAAGTTACCGTGGACCAGCTGAAGTAAAATTAATATATTTTTTTAGAGTAGGACTGGATCTCGAAAAGTGATTTTTAATTATTGTTAATATTGTAGTGTAAGCAAACACAATATTTATTAAACACAGACCAAATACTGAGCAACATTTGATTGACATTGTAACTTTTAAGCACCAAAATGATGAGCTGCATGTCTTTCGACTGAGGTTAATCACTGTATGTGTACTGGATTCTCACTGCCCCTCACAGATTATGTATGATTTTCAGTTCCCTGCTTTTCTAAAATATTGGCTTGTGTCGTAAATACAACAGGAAATATGTCCCTCTGTCACATAAAAAAATGTTGTTATGCCATAAATGTGTTCATGTGTGAGAGAGAGATAGAGACAGAAAGAGAGGGAATAAGAGAAACTGCCAAAGAGAGAGAGAGAGAGAGAGAGAGAGAGAGAGAGAGAGAGTGAGAGGGGAAGGGCACTGCACGTACCTCTACAGTCAAATTATTTTATCAGTCCGCATGAAAGTATGAAAATCAATACGTGTTGGTCAATGTTGCTGTTTAATAAAACAATATGTGGGAAACCATGCAGTATGTCAGCTGTAATGTCGTTAATGGTACACTACAGTAGTATTACTTTCACAGCATGTATCATGAATGTTAAGCAATACATACTTGTAACTTCTTAAAGCATACAAAAAGCTGGACTAAGCACTAGCAAACAGGTTATTTCTGTTATGGGATCCAGTGGATCCCAGCGACGAATATGACAAGGAATGACAAGGAACCCAAATGCGGAATTCACAGACTGACAACCGACTGAGTGATAGAAAGGTATTTATTACAACGCAAGGAGAGTACCAAATCAAATGACGGTTTAAGGCGATCAAGTCAGAGAAACTGGTAAAACAATCACCAAACCAAGGCGGGCGGCGATGGCGTGCGTATTTACTTCCCAGAGATGCAGCACGCTGGAAACAAGTAACCAGGTGCACGGGACAGCAGGCAGTGAGGGACCAGCGACTCCGGAGTCTGTAGAAACAGGGAACAGGTATATTAGAGGGATGCAGAAACACCAAGACGGACCAACGGCGTGCCCGACAAACAAAAAAACGGTCAGGGCGAGTGCGAGCTAGGCTAGGCTAGCACTGACGTTGACGCTAAAGCTAATGCTAAAGCTAGAGACTCTACGAGGTAGAGGAACCAGATACCGTAACATAAGCTGACGATCTGACGATTTCTGATCCTCAGAGCCACAATTTATGGAGTCGTGATGATGAGATCAATTTAGGTCTTTAAATGGATGTCTAATAATTAATTTCTGTTCTCTCGGAGGGTTACCTATTCTCTTTTATCATCACTTATCTTTAACCTGAAAATGTTTATTCTAAGGCCTCAGTGTAGTTTAGTATAACTGAGCATTTTACCTTGTGACACTGACAAAGTTACATTCTAAACTTGTGCCTTATTTGGCAACGTCAGAAAAGCTTATGCTGAAGCTACTCGCCAATCACCCTTGTATAGCACAGACTAGCTCACATTTCCCAGGTTGTGTATTTTCACTTTTTTTTTATTAGATTTTTTTTGCAATGGTAAAATAAAAGTCAGCATGTTTCATGATATTAGTGACATTAGAAGTAACACATCTCCTAGTCTGACCGCACATAAGAAAAAATGTTACAGCATAGAAAATGCAAAACAAAACACACACAGTGTTTCTTACATTTACCTTTATTTCATTACAGACTAGGCAATAAATGATATATGGCATGTCTTTGTCTGGTCAAATTCATTTAATTTATTAATAAGCATCCATTCTTATTCCATTCTCATTTATGGCCTGCAATGCTTTTCAAAAAAGGTTGGCACAGCGACAATTCAGTTCTAGTGATGAGGTTAAAAAAAACTAAATAATTATGCTATTTTAAATAGGTGATGTCAACAGGTGATTATAATAATGATCTGGTTCAAAAGCAGTATTCAGAAAATGAGTCATTGATGAGCAAAGGCATATTTGAGTCCTAACTTTATCTCTTTATTTGGATGGTTTGCATTGTCTTTAAAAATGCATAAACATCCCTGGGAAAAATATGTTTTGAAGGCAGCTTTTGTTACTTTAAAATCTCAGTGGAATTTCTGTATTAATGCTGTCATCACATAAGTGTAAATTACCTTTGCAAAGGGCACTGCCACAGCCCCATACCTTGGCTTGTGGATTTGTCATTGTATGGATGATCCTTTTCATCTTCGGTTCATAGCACATTATGTCCATTTCTTTAAAAAAATACTGTTTGTTTGTTTGACAATACACATTTTCACTGTGGGATTGTCAATCCCTTTTTCCCCCAAGCTCAGTGAAGTTTAACCATATTCACTTCTGAACAGTGGCATTTGTGAATGTTTCAATGTTATGCCTTGCCTATGAGGTTATGTCAGGTATTGTTGTATGATGGTTCTTTATGCAGTGCTGTCTGAGGAATTGGAGATCATGGGTCTTCAGTTTAGGTTGGTGACCTTAACTGTAATTAAAAACACATTTTTAATACACAAGATGAATGTTGTAAAAACATAAGAAAAATCGCCATATTTTAAAATAAAAAACATCAGTCATATGTGCTTTACTAAGAAAGTAGAAGAAGGAAAGGCAAATGCAGTCAAGCCTCCTTCTTAAGCCTGACTTATTTCTTCTGGAAGACATGCTGATGTCTGGCTTCTTTAAGTGATTCCTTGTTTAAAATTCTCTCAATTGGGACTCTAAAGCAGTGCGAATCATTGGACATTGGAGTCTCCTGCTGTGAACACAGACAATGCTTGCTTTTACACCCAGTTCAGTCCACTTCCCGTGGCTATTTGCCAACTAACTGGCTTGTTTGAATTGCAATTCCTAACATTAGCAAGTGAAAAGGAGGGTAAATCTCAGCAGAGGTGGAGATAAGACGAAATAAGACAATGAAATGTTGGAGCTGTCAAAATTGTCCCACGACAGCCTTGTCACATCAATTCCATGTTTAGTGACAGCGTTGACGTCTGAGTGATGAGCTGTTCTGAACGAGAGCATCTCTCTGAGGGAGGCCTTTAAATTACCACCAGCGCAAACAAAGCAAGAAGCAGTTTGAAGAATCTAGTTGTGAAAAATTGAAAAATGCACTCTTGATACTTTGTCTTAGCACTGCCTTCTCAGTTGCTACTGTGAAAGTTGTCGCCTGCCAGGATAGACGCCATGCTGTACCACTTATACAATCAGCTGTTTAATTACTGAGGAAATATGAAATAATTATGAATAAATATTTGGACAACTTGTGAGAATTGTGCTTTCTGAAAACAATGGTCCAACAAAAACTGAGGCTGTGTCTGTGACGAACTGGCTTGTCCATTAGTAAACACTTCAAGAACATTTACTTTAAGCTTATGTGGCATAAATGTCTGCCAAGGCATTCTGTATTACTGCTGTCTTTGGAGATTCCAATGCAGCATTAGCTAATACACCCCCAATCTCCCCCCCCCTCTCTCACACACACACACACACACACACAAACACACACACACA
>JAUZST010086960.1:0-19922 GCA_034779995.1 Parotocinclus haroldoi
TAATAACCAACTGATTTCAGTGTGTGTACAGTATACTTGGTGTCTTTGATATCTGTAGTCCATTTTTATGGATTTGATTTATTTAGAGATGTCAGACAGACCATCTGTGGCTTCACTTGTTATTGACAGTAGCAATGCAGCCAGTAAAGGTCCATGCCAGACAACCACGAGAAGGAGCTAGTTCCACATATGCATCCACATTTTTAAAGTCCTGCACAGTTAGTCAATCTCCGTGGGGAGGGCTTCTTGTCATTTTCTTGAGCCATCAATTGAATACCACATTTAGAAATGACTGTCATGAATGATCATCAAAGCAACCGAACCTATTGTAACTTTTTGTAAATCCAGACATCAATTCCTTCATTTTTTAAGGGCAGCACAGTAGGCTCTTGTATCCACATGAGTTTACTCTGTGTCCTCTTGCTTCCTCCTACTGTCCAAAGAAATGTGACCCTAGTTAATGGGTGTGTGAGTTTATGTGCTTTACGATGGACTGGCACCTTGTCTAGGGTTGTTCCTACATTGCACTCTATGCTGCCAGATAAATATCTGCTTCCCATGACAATGTAAAAGATTATGCATATTAGAAAGTCATATTAATCCTATTAAGTCTCTAATATTAATATGTACGATAATTTCTGCATTCCTCTCTTTATAAGTAATATTTTAGTGTTCACAACATCTAGCAGACACGCTTATGCACACAACTTAACAAGCTTATCTCACAACTGAGAACAGCAGGTTTCATGCTCAAGGTCTCAACATTGATCTTAAAACAATCGATTACCAGTCCAGAACATTCACCACTAAGCCATCAGCAAATTCAGTTTGTTGTAAGCTAATCTGACAACCCACCATAAACAGGTCGACACACCCACACAACTTATGTATTCTCCTGACTGACTATAGAAACTCATGTCTAGTCACATCCCAACATCGCAGGAGGTCAGCTCATCATATCTATCAGCTAAACAATAGAAAGACTGAGTTGTTTACATTAATAGAGGCATGTTGCTAAATCAAGATCTTATCTTTCAGGTAAAATCCTTCATCAAGCAAAACTAAAAAATCCTTGGAGTTGTCTTTAATATCTAGCTCTGCTTGCATTGCTATTCTGTCCCAGCCATTAACTTATCTCTTCTACAACCCCAAGTCTGAAAAGTTAGGACAGTAGGGACAATGCATATAGAACTCACAAAAATTGTAATGTATTCATTAAATTTACTTGAACATTTATTCCATTGTAGTATGAAGCTAAGATATTTCAAGATTTGTCTGGTCAATTAAATTTCATTTGTTTATAAGCATACGTTCCCTTTATTGCAGGCCGAATTATTTAGTCTTTCAGGTTTTTTGTCCCATTTATCCTGCAAATATGTTAAGATGTGCAACAGTACAGAGTCATCATGTAATTTTTGTTTAAAAAACCTTTTCACATTTTTTTTACAATATTTTTGTTTTTGTTGCTAAGTGTACTTTTCTGCATTAATGCTGCCATTACATAAGTGTAAATGACTGACATCCCCATACCATGACAGACCCTGGCTTTTGGACTACTTGTCTGTCTGGATGGTTCTTTTTTAATTTGCTCTGAAGCACACAGCATCCATTTGTCCAAACTAGACCGGGAATACTGATTAATTTATTCTCACTCATGTGATGGTCCATCCCACCTGACTCTAAAAGCTGCTTAAGGACATGATTATCTCCTTTTTGACATGATTAACATGAGGGTTATTTTTTGCACAGCAAAGTGAATGTAATGAATGTTTGTTTATTTAATTCATTATTAGCATTTCAGTGATACAGAATTTTATATCTACACACAAGGTTATCTCAAGACTAGTCATAAATAAATATACACACTCCAATCAATGCCAATTTAGTGTAATCAGTCAACACACAAGGAAACTGGAATACCCAGAGTAAACCAACGCTGAGAGGGAAAATCATGCAAACTCCACACAATAAGAACCGAAACTGCTCTACCCTGTGATTAACCCCAGGACCTTGTTGTTGTGAGGTGGTGGTTCTATCCACCGAGCCACCATGCCCCTCTATAGTGCTTTTACCAGGTTTAGGTTTGCCAAAGTAGTCACTTGCCCTTGTGGTTCTATCGGCTATTAATGAATTGCAATTCTTGATGCAATGCCGTCTGAGGGATTGAAGTTTCACTTTAGGCTTGCCCCCTTGCCCTTTATGCACGAAAAGTCTATGTTTTTTTTGCACTATAGAGGGATAAATATGCAAATCCTCTCCAATCTTTATTTGAGGTACATGTTTTTAAATATTTTAATAATTTTCTAATTTTTTCTTACATTTTTTGACAAAGTGGAGATCCTCCGGTCACCTTTGCTCATCAAAGACTGAGCCTTTCCTGGATGCTAATTTTGAAAACTGCTTTTAAATATCACTGATAGTATTTTGAAAAAATACTAGAATATAAATTGTGCCTGTCCCAGTTGTTTTACGATGTGTTGCATTTCTGACATACAAAATTATTACAAATTTTATGAATGAGCACATCTGGTTATCTATATATCACGGTTCTCTCCTGTTGCCCTGCTCCAATTGTCCCTTGACTAGCACAAGTGGCATCCTGCATCAGGTTTAAAACATTGGGACTTAATGTTGGATTATGTGAGAAGCAGACGTAAGACTCTTTCCAAATTACCTCCAAGACAATAATACTGGCAAGTGATGAGAGGCCAATCACTATCACCAATCTGTTTTCTGAACTGGAAAATGAATCGCAACAACTTAACACTTGAGCTGACATCCTGCCTTAACAGCTCTCTCAAAAACTCTCTTATAGCTGTCTGAGCCTCTCAGGACTTTGTGTCAAGAGACACACTCATGCTAACCAATTAACCAATAACCCCAAATTGTTGCCTCATTCTAAGTTGTAAAACATATGTAAGGGTTTATAGTTTCTTATCTCAGGCACTTATCCCATTCATAAACTATTCATAAAATGGATACAGATATATAATGATAATGTAACCACTACAGGAACTATGTTTACACGCTGGTTAATGTTGTCAGCAGATCTCACAAATCAGTCATTTTAAAAGACATGTTTTTCAAACTGCTAATAGCAATCAATAAGTATTAAATGGTTAAGAGGTTTTCCTCTTTCACAAGCTAAAAGTCCTCCATACATTCAACTCCCTGATGAAATAACTGTTTTCTGTGTCCACTGGCGAATGGCGCTAATCATTATATATCATCATATATCTATTGTGTAGTACATTTACACTGTACATTTACATTTTGTAAAGTGTAGTGTGTGTCTGAAGAAATGTAAAGGAGAAATAAAAAACATGTACACATACATTTACTCATAAAGCACCTTCTAGACTGTTACCCAGTCTCATTGGTCATTTACACTTGAATTGCAACATTAAAGCAGAAAAGTACATTGAGATCTTAGAGCAACAAAAACTGCCTTCAATATGACATTTTCCAGGGACATTGATGCATTTTTCAATGCAAAACCAAACGATGCACACATTACATAAGCATGGCTGTGGAAGAAGAGGGTACAGGTACTGGACGTGCCTACCTGCAGTGAAATCATTTGTACAAGAAAAACACACTCTAACACACCACCAAGAGTCAGTGTTACTAAAGTGCTGATAATGATCCACAACCCAAACAGCACCTGATATGTGCTGGTTCTGTGTAGATCCTGGCAATAAAGAATGGAGTAAAGGTATAAACATACAAAGTATGTAGAGAAATCTAGAAAACCTTAGACTTTTGCATAGTACTGTACATAAGTAATTCCAACAAATATCTAAAATCCCAAACATTCAACTAAGTGACACACCAGTGAACAAAAGACCCACACCCTGAGCCAACATTGTTAGTGGGAAGGGATATAGATTAAGAACATGATCTGCATTGTGTAAATTTACTTTAGGAACACCTGTACTCGTTCATGCAATTATCTAATCATCCAATCATGTAGCACCAGTGTCTCAGAATGGAAATTACATTTAATCTTGGGACGGCTGGGCTACAAAAGCAATGATCACATTGAGTTCCATTTCTGTGAACCACAAACAGAAATCGTCTAGAAAACTAAAGTGGGCACAGGCTCACCAAGACTGGACAACTTGGATGAATTTCAATTTCTGCTGAGCCACACATATGGTAAGATAAGAATCTGGGGCCAACAAAAGATTGATGGGCCCAGAATGCCTCATGTCAACATGCAGGTGGAGGTTATGTAATGGTGTGGAAAGTGTTTTCTTGGCAGTGTATGGGACCATCAATACCAGTCATCATTAATCGAATGCCACCGCCAATGATTATTGTTGCTGAGCATGTACATCTCATCACTGCCACAATTTACCCATCTTTTAATGGTTACTTCCAGCATGATAATGCATTGTGCCACAAAGCAATATCTGCTTTCAAGTTCAATGCCATTCATAGCAATAGACTGTAATCTATCCACTGTTATAATCATGGCATTTAAAGCTCTTTCTCTACCATGTACTAACTGATAATATTGAACTGATGACAATAAAGGATGTCAATGCCAGACTATATCAGTAAATCAGAATTAAAAACTAAATATAGGGTGTAAGTGCGACTATTCAAAGCTTCTTATATTGCACTGCATAGGGAATAGATAGGCAATATAAATTCAGCTTTATTATACTGCCATAAAGTTAAGATGTAGCTAAGTCCTGGCTAGACAATATAGTTATATTATAAATTTGTCTTCCAAACTAGACTCAACACATTTGCATAAGTTGTTACTTAGCTCACCTGAACAAGGCTAAATATGGCATGTCACAGTTAAAACAGCTCCTCCTCAACACTTCATCCTTCCAGTTATCTCTGTCAAATCTCCCTGAACATTTTCACATAGACAAGCCCTGCCCAGATGGATATCCATTATTCAGGATATGTCATTATATCCTAGAATACCATATAACACATCAATAGCTTATTATCCAGCCCAAATTAATATGTATATGCAAAAAATACTAAAGCTTACCTTTCATATGAACTATAGTTTTAATATGTTTTATCCCACATTTTCTGAACTGTGATTTCATGATTCAGTCAAGCACATGCGGACATGACCTTTTATCACACTGCTTGCTCAGAAAGGATTGGCTTATGCATGTGTGCTACATGACACCCAATATGCAAGCAGCATTAGCGCTGATGGAAACCACTCAGACAGTCTGGTAATGAAAAAAAGTCTGAAAGACCCAGAATGCCAGGGAGTGGGGGCCAGTTTATAATTTTTTTGGATGGGATTTTTATTGGTTACAGATTACATGGGAAATGCAGTTTTGAAACATAACATACACAACAAACCAACAAAATGGCATCAGAGATGTTATTTTGTCATTAAGCCTGTAGCACTTGTAGCTATGAGGACAAAATAGAAAATGCATATAAAAGTGTTTCTTACATTTAGTTTGGCTTATTGTATATAGTATGAACCTGAGATATTTGAGGTCTCTTTTGTTTGTCATTTCGTTTGTTAATAAACATTCATTCTTGCATTTCAAGCCTGCAACACATAAAAAAAAGTTGGAACTTTGTAGTGTTCCCATTCCTTTTCATCACACTTAAAAGATGTTTTGGCACAAAGAATACTTAGTGATTTAGTGTTTTATGAGTTATTTTGTCTCATTTTCCCCGCAAATATGCATTTTCATTTTTAAATTCTTAAAACATTCTCTAGTTGGGACAGTTCAGGACCAGTCCAGTACCCATTCCGTTTTCTTCTGAAACCATGCCTTCATAATGGGTGCAGCATGTGGTTTTGCATTGTCTTACTAAAAAATGAAAGAGTACATTGATATCAACTTCAAGATGTAATCTTTTCCAAGATGTCATCTTTACACACTGACATTTCTGCAAATTCTTTAAATAATGTTATGATATTATGCACTGTTGAGGGACAAAATGTGAATCCTATCTTACTTGAGATACATTTCAATAATGTTCTCATGCATTTCTTGACAAACGAGATTCTCTACACATCTTTGATCAGCAAAGACTCAGCTTTTATTGTATGCTGGTTTGTACCAAATAATGATTACAATCACCTGTTGACATTAACTGCATGAAATCACATCAGTATTTGGTTATTTTTATGTTAATCACTCTAAATTGCCCCCATTTCCCTTAACACAATTTTCAATTTTGTTTATGTGAATCCGTCACGTGGATCTGCTGATATGTACAGCTGTGTATCATATGACCCTAAAGGTAGCATATACAGGGAGAATAATAATGGGCTAATCATAAATAGGGACACCGTACACTGTTGAGAGATTAGAGAGTTTATTATTTACATAAACAAACTGGTACCAGTCAGTCTGATTTAAACCAAGAAAGTGCCAGTCCCTTAATACCTATGTTTTCAAGGATATCACAACGTAACACAAGTTTTGTTCCCAGCCTTTTAGTGTTATATTCCAATTGCTTATGTCTATCTAAATCAAATGCAAAATTGCTTACATTCATCATAAACTTCGCTTCTGTGACCACGGCAATGAAAGTTATGCAGTTTTACTATAGAAACAGTCGATTCTGCATCTTCTCATTCATACAGTCAGACTAAGAACACTATATGCGTTGCAAATCTACACAGATTACCAAACACTGTTCCGAAGTGTGTGGTTTTTCGGAGATTTACAATTATATAGCAAATCAGTTTCATGAATTAATCCCCTTGGAGGCCCATCAGGAATGACACCATTTTGAAATCTCAGATAACTTCCCAGCTTTACTCCTCATACTTCAAGGCACCTAGCAACATCTTGACACTGGTGTATTCCTCTTTCAGGTGCACTGAGTAAGCTACAGGAAGAGACGGATACTTGTTGCCATTGTGAAGCAGCATGGCTTTGTGGCTCTTGCATGAACGGTCTATGAAGATATGCCACTCCTTTGGGTTACAGGTGATACCTATAGCCTCAAATAGACTGGCCACATTGTTGCAGAAGCACAGTCCATCTTGATGACTGAAGAAGCCGGAAAAAACTTGATGACGCTTCCTCTGATCTGTGACTTGGACCCTTTTATCTGATAAGTTCCATTGCTTGAGCCTTGATGCCAGAAGCTCAGCGTTGGACTTGGTGAGACCAAGGCTGAGGTCTTTTTGGTTAGAGTAGTATGGCTTCCGCTCGTCAGCTGCATATGAAGAGAAATTGGGATCTTCAACGTCTTCCTCAGTGTCTGACCTGCTGCTTTCTCCTGAAGGTGGTTGAGCTCTGTCTGGAGGAGTTGGTACAGGAAGTTCAGAACAGTGTGGTACTGGGGCGATAAATGAAGGATACGTTACAGGTGGTGCACTTACTATGCAATCCCAATCAAGTAGATCCTGTCTCTCCGTCTCTCAGGAAGGGCTATAGTGGCCCTATATAAACTGTATTTATACAGCTATGTACAATTCTGTACAGTCCCAGAAAGTTCTAGATAATTCTGGACAGGTCTAGAAACTTCTTAACAGTTCTCACAATTCCAGAAGCTTCTTGAAGTCTATTGAAATATCGCAAATATCCTTAAAAAAACATAAATTTCAAAATATCTTTTTGCTGACCACAAGCAATGTTTACAGGGAATAATAACTTTTTTCTATTCATTTCACAAACACAAGGCACAAACAATTAGGAAAACACACTTAACAACTGGGAACAAGTTTTCTTTTTAATTGTTCATTGTGCTATGCTAATTTGTCATTGTGTGTCTACATTGTGTGTTTGCATTGTAGCGAACTGATCCACTCATAACCTCCTGTTTCATGAAGGTACTGTGTGTGTGTGTGTGAGAGAGAGAGAGAAAACTCTAACATTTTTAACCATTTTGAGCATTGTTTTTTTATATTTTACACCAGAGGCAGCACTACTGTACTACTGCAGCTAACCTATCTAACAAGAGCATATATGAGTAAAGTAGTTTAATAGACTCTACAATTTTCTAAGTGACTGCCCAAATATCACTGGGTTTTCACATAAGTACTAAAACTAGATAAAATAATCAAATGAAAGAGACTGGAAATATTTTTACTTAGCTTTTTATTAATAAAATTGGTCCAATATTACATATCTGTGAAGTATGTGAAATGAATGGCAGTTAAATAGAGTCAGGTGTTCAATTAATGGCAATCAAAGTGCTGATCTTTACAATACATGGCTGTGGAAGTGTATGATGGCACCAACAAAGAAGACCTCAAAAAAAGTTATGATTCTCATCAAGCTGGAAAACACCTTCTCTAAAGAGTTTAGACTCCATTGGCAAACCTTTATCAAGTGCTACAGTACATTGTATTGTTATACATTGCATTAAAAAATGTCACATTGCTCATCTCGGTTGGACCCTCATGCAGTGGAAACGCGAATGCGGGCTGTGTTCTAAACAAAAGACAAAAAAGACCAGTATCAGCAACAACTCCAAAAGCCAAAATCTGTTTGCAACTGTATCAGTCCCCTTGGTAAATGTTATTTTCAGTTCTGTGAAGGAATCATTAATGCAAAAAGTACACTGAGATTTTATTTTTGGATTGGATGTTTATTAATAAGATAAAAATGATCACATCCTGGGCTCATACTGTCTCAAATTATATAAATTCAAAGTAAATGTAAGCAATACTGAAGGTTTTTTTTTAAAAAAAAGAGATTTTAATTTTCCATACCATCTTAACTTTTTCAGTTTTAGGGTTGTAATTGTGTAGCTCTGTGTGAAAATCAGATGATGTTTTTGCTCATGTTTATGCAGAGATATATAATATTATTAAAATATATACATATGTATCATTCTAAAGGGATCACAAATTTTCAAGCACCACTGTATTCAGAGTATTAAAATGAACAGAAATCCAATGCTCAAAATGGCTCAAAATGTTAGAGCTGTCACACACACACACACACACACACACACACACACAGTACCTTCATGGCTGTACTGAGATTAGGAGACTTTCCAGATACTATCACTGTCAGAGATGTGTTCATGCTTGCTGAGAGCTTCATTTATTCAGGTAAAGCTGACAGGATGAACCGAAAAGCAATCAATTGCAAGTACACACCTGCTCTCACACACTTCACACCTGTGAGACAGAAAGTGAGAGAGTGTGAGACTGTGAATCCACAACCAAATTAATCAACCACTATCTATGACACACATTTCAACACCTATGCACTGCAAACAGATTTTGATGTCCTGTTAGTCTGCCTGCCAGCAGCACATTACCATGACAATTAGAAACCATGCTTAGTGACGCCGATGTTCTTTGTAGAGTGGCAATGGAGTTTCTTGTTACCATAGTAACAGAAATGTGCAATGTTGGCACGTGAGCACTGAATATTTTACTGTATGTTAGAGACATATGCATATATAACCACATATTCCTAACTGTTTTTTCTGAATTGGAAAACATTTAAAAATAATGCAAAAAATTCTAATAGAAATTCTGAGAGAGATGCCACTACATAGTGTAACAGAACCTTTGGTTTGTTATATTACTTTTTCTACACAACACCCGACAATTACATGAAGGTTAAACATCAGCCCTATTTTTAACACCACTAAGGTAGGCAAAGAACATAATTTTTTACTACTCTGCTCTTCACAGTGGAACCCCATAACCATGTGAAATCTATCTATATGATGTATACATCAAACAAGCATCATTTGTCTCCAAGGATACGTGCCAGAGCCCTCATTACCCTGATACTATATAGCACATGCAGTAAACAGTGGGTACGAAAAGTATTCAGACTCCTTTACATTTTTCACTATTTATTTCATTGCAGTCATTAGCTAAAATAGAAAAGTCATTCTTTTTTTATCATTAATGTACACTCAGCATCTTATTTTGACAGAAATAAAATGACATGTAGATATTTTTGTACATTTATTAAAAAGGAAAAACTGAAATATCACATAGTCATAAGTATTCAGACCCTTTGCTGTGACACTCATATTTAACTCACATCCTTCTTGAGATGGTTCTACTCGTTCATTGGAGTCCAGCTGTGTTTAATTGAACTGATTGGACTTGATTAGGAAAGGCACCCACCTGTCTATATAAGTCAATGCAAATGAGAATCTTGAAGTTGAAGGAACTGCAAGGAGCTCAAAGACAGAATTGTGGCAAGGCACAGATCTGGCAAAGGTTACAAAAAATTCTGCAGCACTCAAGGTGCCCAAGAGCACAGCGGCCTCCATAACCCTTAAATGGAAGAAAATGTTTTCAATGAACAAAGTTGGTAAGCAACAGTAGTTCTTGTTTGTACGTTTGCTATACGTGCATATCACACAATAAAGATTTAATAAACATTTAATATGTTATATAGCATGTCCCGTCTTGTAGCATAGGGCATGCTCGTTTAATCTGACCAGCCGGTTATTAGGACCGAAACGATCTTGTGTGGTGATAATGTGGTCCCATTAAGCGGAATCAACTGTATTAGTAAATGGTTGACATAAACCCATGACATAATGGGTTAAGATTATACACTCATATCATTAAGACAACCAAGAAAATTACATTTTATAGAATAGAATTTTATATGACGTCACAAATACTTTGTTAAACATTAGAAAATCAAAAGCTGTTGATAAATTCTAAAACCTCAGTTGTACAACATGTACAACACTCATTTGCAAAATAATTTTCCTGTATAAGCCTATAAATGTCTTTCTAACCTGTTCTTGTACTTTTCCTACTCTCTTTCAGCACAGGAACCACAGGTATGATTCAAAGAAACCTTCCTGCAATTAAATAGTACCTTCTTTCTGCTTCCTGTATTTTACTATTATTTTGATCTTTTCTGTTAATAAACCTAACAATAAGAATCCCTTTGATTTGGTCTTTGTTTTTGAATATCCAATTTTTAAATACTGTATGTTTAATTATGATTACTAATTTTTTTTTTCAAAATCTCCCATTTTGCTGTTTTGCTCCTGCTGACTTGAGAAAGCCATTTTCACCTTTCTCTGTCAGTGGGAAACCCATACATTTATTCTCACTGCACTCTTTATTAACACTGCACACCAAACTATGTTGGGGACTATATGCAGGGACAAGATGGAGCAAAGAGCACATACAAACTGCTTTACATGATGTTTATGTTTACATTCATTAGATATTTATTTAAATAATTAAGTGTTCTGAGTAGGTAGTCAAAAGACAATTAAAAATATGTTTATCTGTACAAACATATAAATATATTTTAATAAGTCATATTTTGGCTGGATGTGGTGGTTTAATATACCTCTGTAAGATCAGATTTCTTCACATGTGGGATTTTTTTCCTCCTTCTCCATCTGTTATATCTGAGTCATGAGTTTAAATTACTTATTAAGCTAAGATTACATAGGCCCACAATTACCATGGGAAACCATCATTAATTAATGATTGAAGTTCTTGTTAGAAAATCAGTATCTGATCTGAGTTTTGAAACCCTTAACTAGGACAGGGAGATTAATCTAATTAAGTTACAGTTGCTATTTTCAAAATAGTATAATCTAGAATGTACACGTTTATATATAGGACCCACCAGAGGGAATCAGAACGCTGTAAAGAACTCCTTTAAGTGGCAGTAATTTTTATACTTTGTAATTTTCCTAACTATAATATATTTGTAATTTGTGTCTTGTTCAGATACAAGTTTCATTATGCTTGCATGATTTTGACTCCCTTAAAAAAAAAAAAAAAAAAAAAAAAAAAATATATATATATATATATATATATATTTTTTTTTTTTTTTTTCTGTAATGGTATGTTACATGTTATCAAAAGATTGACATTGTAATCAAGAATCAAACACAATATTTGAAGAATATCAAAAACACATTTTTTCTCAATATCGCCCAGCCCTAGCCTTAACCGTCCTCCATCGAAAGCATTCAAGCTTAATAACAACTCAAACTACATGATCTGGAAATGTTAGAGTTTTTTACTTTAAAATAAAGTCTATGAATGTAATTGCATAGACATGCAGGTTTGCTATTTAAATAATGTAAATCTTATTCACTTATAATTGTGGCTGTTTTATATTGGGGTTTAATTTGCCAACCAATAACTTTCTAGAACTATTGTAGCACCCCATGTAACCACCAAGCAATTTGCGCTACTCTTTTTCTACATGATTCTGTTGTAGTATATCTGATCAGTTTCCCCGCACAGTTTGTAGCAGATCAATGGTTATAACCACTTTACTATACAGTATCTCACAAAAGTGAGTATACCCCTCACATTTTTGTAACTATTTTAGGTGAGACAATGCACCATTATAAAAAGCGCTATATATATATGAATTTGACTTTTTACTATTTTATTATTTTCATGGGATAACACTGAAGATATGGCATTTTGATAAAATGTTGTAAAGTGTTCAGTCTACAGCTTGTATAACAGTATACATTTGCTGTGCCCTCAAAATAACTCAACACACAACCATTAATGTCTAAACTGCTGGCAAAAAAGGGATTACACCCCTATGTGATAATAGTCAGATTGTGCCCAATTAGCCATTTTTCCTCCTCGTGCTCTTTGTGAAAATCAGATGGTGTAACCCGGCACATGTTACTATTAAGAAGAGGATCTGCTGTCAGGATATTTAACTGCTGGTCGGAGCGTCCTATTGCCCCATTATACGCCCAGAGAGCTATCTCACGCCATTACTGTTTGTGTTTATGTTCCTCCTTGTGCAGATTCTGAGATCATGTGTGACGTCATACACACAATCTTTGCGAGACTTTAGACTTGCAGGACTAAGGCTTTCATTGCTATTTATACTATACAACACGAGGGAGGTATGGAATGGTATGAAGACCATTACAGGCTAGACGCAGAGGAAGGACAGTACTACAGATGGTGGCGTAGAGAGAGAGAATGAGTTCAGCACCTTCTACAAATGGTTTGACTGCCCTCTTCAAGTGTCTGTAGCTCCAGCGGATACCTGTTCCACAACTCAGCTTCTTGGACATTAAAACCTCACCTTGTTATTCATGCACCCCTCCAACAGGCTGATGACAGCGTAGCCCCTGCTACCTCTTTTTCGCACCTTACCTCATCAAACTTGACCTGCAGTGCCACTGAAGCCGCCACTTCAACCTCCCTGAACACTTTCACCACAGACCAGGTTAGGGGTGAGCTGGGGAGAATCCATATAAGGAAGGCAGCTGTACCAGACAGAGTCTGTTGTAGACTGCTGAGGTCCTGTGCCGCTGAGCTGCACAGGGTTCCCACACTGTGGAAGAAATCATGCCTTGTATCAGTACCTAAGAAGGGACGGCCCAGTGAGCTCAGTGACTTCAGGCCGGTCACGTAACATCACATGTCATGAAGGCGTTGAAACGTCTACTTCTACACCTCCTTAGACCACAGGTTCAACATGAAATGGATCCCCTGCAGTTCGTCTACAAGGAGAAAGTGGGAATTGAGGATACCATGTTGTATAAGGGAACAGCGCTGTTAGAGTCATATTTTTCCCTGTGCCTTACACCATTCAACCCTTCAACCTGAGAGTCAAGATGACAAGGATGCAAGTTGAACCGTACCTGGTCTCTTGGATTACAGACTACCTCACAGGCAGACCTTAGTATGTCAGGCTGAAGGACTGTATGTCTGAGACTGTGGTCAGCAGCACAAGAGCACCACAGTACTTTACACCTTCCTCTTCATACTGTATACCTCGGACTTCAGATACAACTCTGAGACGTGCCACATGCAGAAGTTCTCGGAGGATACTGCTATTGTGGCTTGTGTAAGGGGAAGGCAACAGGCAGAGTATAGGAACCTGGTGGAGGACTTTGTGGAATGGTGCCATAGGAACAACCTTCTCCTGAACACTACCAAAATAAAAGAGATGGTAACTTTGGCAGGGCCAGGCCACTCTCACAGCCAGTGTCTATTAAGGGTGTCACAATAAAGAGGATTAAGACCTACAGGTATCTGTAACTGCACCTGGATGATAGTTTGGACTGGTCAGCCAACGCAGACATCCTGTATAGGAAGGGGCAGAGCCGGCTCTACTTTCTGAGGAGACTGTTGTCCTTTAACATCTGTAGGAAGCTCTTGCACATGTTCTATCAGACTGTGTCCAGCTGTTTTTTTGATGCTGTGGTGTGCTGGGGATGAAGCATTAAGAAGAGAGATGAGATGTGACTGGACAGGCTGGTCAGGAGAGCAGGGTCTGTTGTTGGTGTGGAGCTGGAATCTGGGGTGAATGTGGCAGAGAGAAGGACACTACACAAACTGCAGTCTATTATGGATAATGATGGACACCCACTGCACACCATCATCATGGACAATAGTAAATTCAGTGGCAGATTGCGGTCACTGAGCTGTTGCACAGACAGACTCAGGATATCCTTTGTCCCGAGAGCCATCAGGTTCTACAACTTTTCCCAGCAGGGCCAGTAGAGGGTATCGAATCCTGGAATTGTCGAAGCCTCAGAGACATGTACATATGTGAAACTGAAAAGAGATTTCAAAATCTTAACTTTTTCATCCTCACCCTTTCTACTGTTCAATGTCAGTAAGGACATATGAAATAAATTCTGTGCCTGTTTTGATGTGGAGATCAGATCCACTGTGGCAACCCGTAATGGGACCAGAAGCCAATTATTTTATCCGATTTTCATAAACAGCATTTAGTAGTTGGAGGTGTAAAGATAAACAAAGTTAAGTTTTTTGTATTTATCTTAGTAGACCTTACAGCCCATTCATCTAAAGCCCTGTTAAAAGGTGATACAGATACTAATAATAAACACAGCATTAAAAAGGGAAGTTTTAATGCTATTATATGTTAATGCAAACTCAGGATTTTCTTAAGTGCGAAGTGCGAAGGTGAGTCCATTGCCCTCATGCCTGTGCAGTTTCTTGATGCTTGAGCAGGATTTGTAGCAAGGGATTTAAATCTTAAACAGTGATTTAAATCTTAGACTTTATTATAAAATATTAGGACTTTAGATATTGTCACTACTTCAGAATTTGTAACATTTGATTGTTAACACTGAGATCTTATTCATTCAATTTTAATGTATTTTATATCAGGGGATTAAAACATTTAAAATCCAGTTAAATCCACATCAGACCAGTAGTAAAGATGGCAAATACCTAAATGAAATTCCACAATTCTTTTCAGCCAATTTAACAGGATTATCTTAAATAATCCCATACAAAAGCAGCTTCTGTACATTAATTTCTTATCATAGACAGCGTTAAGAAATTCTAAATGCTCCCGTGTTAGCTAAGGCATGCAGAGGTAAAGCTTAGCATGATGGCGAGATGCTGGAGTAGTCCTAAGAGACTGCAGCTTCAAGGTGTAGGTTCCCATGGCAACAGTGCATTAAAATGGAAATGTGAAAAGCTCCATCAATAGTGATTAGTGTTCATGCTTACACATTCCTAAAGCATTTCTGTTGCTGTCTCTCTGTTTTTATGTGTAAAGAATGATTATTTGATCTTTAGGTCAGCTGCAACGTTGGTGGTAAATAAATCCAGATGGTACTCCATCGCCACCATGTGATTATGCAGCTACAAAGGTTTGTGATACTTTTTAATAAAGCTTATGCAAAATATGTATATGCAGAATGTATAACTGAATGGAGTGAAGTAATCATTAGCGGGTGTCTGTATCTGAATATTACTTCACACAGTTACTAATTCTAGATAGACATTACAGTTTACTAATACAGTATTAGGTTTCCCTTGTATCCAAGTAACAGTATCACTTGATAATTTGTAAACCCTCTAGAATGTCCCGCATTTCTGCATGACCTAAAACCTCATCAGAATTTCCCAAAAGAAGTCCTAAAAGAAGATTAAGAGAAATAAATTAAAGAAATGAGATGGCAATATTATACATTACAATTATTGAGTACAATTGGCCAACATTACATATCTGGAAGTGGCAAAGGTATGTGACCTTTAGTTTTTAGTATCTGTTCTTTCCCACTTATGCAGCAGTAGCTGCAACTAAACTTTTTTCAACCATGGTTGTGCACTCTAGGATATCATCCTGGGATTTTTGCCCATTTCTATTTTGGTCTAATCCATCCACACGAAAATTTGGAGAGCAGCAGCTTTCTTCTAACAAACCTGCACACCTGTACGCATTTTCTTCTTTATAGTTTACATCTTCTTCATCATGTGCACAGGTGATCGAGCCCCAGGTTGCACCTCTTTATCTCCATGTCCTAATGTCCATGAAAATTAAGTAATGGAAAACAGGTGCTATTCCATTCAGTGACAAACAGGATAGTGGCGAAAATGGAGGAAAGAAAGGCAAAGAAGCTAAATTTTGGTGAATGTGAAGTTGAAGTGCTACTTGCTGGCCTTGGTACTGGTACCACCGACAAACTTATGGTTGTTGCCTGGTAACACATAGCCTTAGCAGTCAACGGTGTTTCTTTCACAAGCCACAATGTTGCACAAGTTTTAAAAAATTGGTCAGATCTAAAAGTCGATGCAAAGAAACACAGGAGGAAAGCCCACACCATCACTCTCACCATTTCATGCTAGAATAGCTTCAGTAATTGGGGAAACCCTCTTGAGTGCCATGGTGGGTAATGAGAAGGGAGATACTGATTTGGCTGATAAATGCTGCACAGGAGAACCAGATAATTTGACACAATTTAGACATCTGAAACTCTGACTGTAGTCTAAGATTGTTTATTGATATTTCAATCACTAATATTCTCAGAGAAAACTGTGGATATGGAAAGTATTCAGGAAGCAGCTGAAGACTCTGACCCCTGCCTCCAGTGGTATATCCAGTGCCTTCAGTGGAGGTCACATTCTTACAGATGTTGTGTGGCACAGTAGAGCAATCGAAAATTGAAATACCAATATATCAAACATCCTGTACAGCTCCATTTTCAAGTCTTTTCCCTACACTGCTTTTTCTCAGAATAAAGGAGTTATGGTTAAAGTCATGGTCACATCACTGTTCATCAATGCAAATTGGGCATTGAAGTTAGCCAGTTCACTTACCATGTAGAGAAACCCGATGTAACGGCTTAGGGATGCCTAGTACATTTATTTTAATAAACACACCCCTTACCTGTGTTATGTGCCAAAATCCTTTAAATGCACCGTAATTAAACCCCTGATTAAAAAAGCCAATCTTGACCCTTGTGTTCTATCTAATTATAGACCAATCTCAAATCTACCGTTCCTCTCTAAAATATTAGAAAAAGCTGTCTATCATCAGCTCTGTAGTTACCCCCAAAATAACGGTATCTATGAAACATTTCAGTTAGGATTCAGGACTCATCATAGTACTGAAACTGCATTAATTAGGGTACTTTTTGATCTATTAATATTATCAGATAATGGGCGTGTTTCTTTTCTTGTTTTATTAGATTTAAGTGCAGCATTTGATACCATAGATCATGATATCTTGCTGAAAAGGCTAGAAAACACTATAGGTATTAAGGGACTGGCACTTTCCTAATTTAAATCCTACCTGGCCGACTGGTACCAGTTTGTTTTTGTAAATAATCAACGCTCTACACTCTCAAAAGTAAAGTATGGTGTCCCTCAGGGGTCTGTGCTTGGCTCACTATTATTCTAACTGTACATGCAACCTTTATTCTCAATTATTCGTAAACATGCTATTAGTTTTAAAAGTTAGACGGTTGTATCACAATGACGAGTGATAAAACTGTGCAGGACCTTAAATATATGACAACATAATACAATTTAATGGCTAATTCTTATTACATTGGCTTGACTCTGACATAGCCCAAATGGTACATTGGCAAATTGGATGTTTCCAAATAGTAGTTAAAAAAGTATCACTGAAAACTCCTTTGGGTGATATGTGGCAAAAATCACTAATGCTAACAGTTGCCTGTAACAATTACTTACATTAAATTGCTACTGATATGACTCTAAAATATATATATTATAATGTAATGTGGTACTCAAATTCACTTGCCTTTCTACATATGACTGATGTAATCAAATTTCTAGCCTTTAGTTTGCCAGCCTGCCAACTTGAATGGTGATACACAAATGGCTGCATACCTCCCACATAGTGCACACAGCACAATGTCAGAACACTGATATGATATTCAGTGCAGCTATATTCAACTGTAGCCAAGTCTAAGTAAAATATACAATTTGTAATATTTCCTTAATGCGACATTATTTTATAATCTTAAAGAAAAAACCAAAGTGAGGAATACTTGTGATGATACTGTTCATTGCAGATGTCAAAATGATGGCTTTATATATAAATCCACACACACATATGTACACACACAGTACTATTAGGGCTTAATTAGCATGCTGTCTTTTTCCAAGCTCTGTTTTGACAGGCCTGCTCCATACCATTGCTAATTGGGGTCTTTTCCTAAGGCTACAATGAGTTGAACTCTGAAATACATACTTAATTGCATGCAAAAAACAAAAATATTTTAATGCAATTTGATTTTCTGCTGTTGCTGATTTGAAATTAACAGGAGCACACATACAAAAATGTATGACATTTAACTTGTTCTTAAATGTTTTGTTTAATTATTTGTTTTACTTTGTTCCTGAAAATTACTCATTAATACAATTTTTGCTCAGCAAAGCTTGGGACTACAAAATCAACTGCTGCAATTTTGTCAGGGCTTGAGGAAATGTATCCTACTTTGCTTTTGTACTGTATGTACAAACTTCATTGGTTGAGAGATTAGTAGCATTTAGTGCAAGCTGAAGATATGCCGCTTTCAGCGCAGTCAAGGCATACAATATGTTTCAGAAACAGTGTATTTCCTATTTTACTGCAAATTCACATACTGAAAGAAAAGTTAAAAGTTTAAAGTTTGTATTTCCTTATTGCTTTTTAGCTAGGAACTTCAGGATAAACAATTCAGATAACATGCTAGATAACATGCTAGATAGAAAAACAGAAATTGAGTTTGCACAGATCTGCAGCATATTACCTTGAAAACATGTGGTTCATTTGTTTCATGCTATTGAGTGACTACCAACTCTCTCGTGTTAGTTCTTCTCATAAAAGCACCTGGAATAATTATTTCATGTCTGAGCACATTAACTAACGAACATCTTGTCATCTTTACACAGCTCGTAAAAATTTGCTTGCGTTATGATGTTCAGCTGAAAACCCGACTTGATGAAAGATTACAATACCAATAATGGCGAGCCTTGTATATATAACTGTTAAACATCTCTAGTGTTCTTTGTAAAGGCTGAAGTATATACTGACGGTGGGCAGAAGGTGTCAACCATCGGTGATGCAATCAGAGACTCATCATTACCTGACTGAAAGCACCATGTCATGTCAGCTACAAAGCTATTGTCATAGAGAACTTCATATATATACACACACGCTACTACTAGCTCCTAGCAGTTTGTTATTACAAACTACTTTATTATTGTTATTATTCTATATTGATTCTTGATTCATACTTAAGCAAGTTTACTGTCTTCCTTCCTGTTAGCGGTCGATTATTTGTATCTGTCGTGCATCGTTTTTTAGAAAGTTTATAGGTGACGGGCTTTGTCCATAGTGTGTTTGTTTATTAGCGTTTAGCAAATCTCCGGTATCCATTTAATTTTGGCGTTATTTTCATTACAGTTTAAATCTATAACTCTTCTTACAGTCGGTTCTTTCTCCATGTTTGTTTATTAGCATTGTCTATCTGTTTAATAATCATTAGCGAATCACCGACTCATACTTAATTTTGGCTTTATCTTCGTAGTACTCTAATTTTTATAACTTTCTACAGCCGTTTCCCAGTTTTCTCTTTACAGGTAACTGTTACGGTGACTTTTTCTGACTTTCCATCTGCGATTTAATCGCCACTTTTCTGGACCTCCGGTTCCAGTGTACGAGAATCTACAGCAGGAAGTCTACTGTACTCAGCTGAATCACCTGTGCTCACATCTTAAATCATCAATCCACAACCTCACC
>JAUZST010086971.1:0-19920 GCA_034779995.1 Parotocinclus haroldoi
CACACACACACACACACACACACACACACACACACACACACACACACACACACACACACACACACACACATAAATACCGAGTTTTGACCCAAATCAAAATGTTTTAACTGGAGTGGCCCTGTTATGATGTTCTGTTTAATCCATCGGCACAGTAGGGGCATCAAATTATTCAGGCTTAAATCCCCCACCCGGCCTCTTCTTCCTCAATTACAGCCTATTGTGTGGTCACTGCAGTGGTGGGATGGCAAACTGCTGCCTTGCTACCTGAGTCGTTAAATGCATTAGTTAATGTGATGTACTGTTTAGGTTGCTAGTTAGCCTTCGTAAGCCAGCAAGCTGATAACAACAAACACTAGTCCCACTTAGGCTCTTTGTGAGTCTCCTACCACATTTACAGGATGTGGCTACACAGGAGTCTGCATTCCGATCGGAACACATTGTTTTGTGGGACTCAATAACCAGGGCTGTGGGTCAGAATCTATACCATGACCTGCGTATAATCACTGTAGTTTGTAGGAAAAAATCCACACAGCATCTTTCTAAAGGTTGTGGGTAGCAATACTGTGGTGTGAATGACTTGTGGAACTGCAGATGTTAGACCTTAGTGCATGGGCTGTTCATAGGTGTACACGTGTCTGACAGACAGCTACTATTTTTTGGTCCTGACTGTGGTTAAAAAAAAATTATTGATTATCTTCATTGACCACACCCATGATGGATTACACGTTTCCTTCGAGCGCAATGAACTGTGATTAACAGCCGATTGGGTTAACTTACCGTCTCGCCGTATTGCACACACACACACACACACACACACACACACATTGTCACCCACTCAAAGAAGAATGAGTAGTTCTTATAATGCTATTTTTAGGACAACCTTTTGTGGCGCGATGGAAGAAAATCACGCTATTAGCAACGGAAACCAATCAGTCATTTTCCCAGTGTGAGCTCAGTTCTCTGCTGCAGCTGGTGCAGAGTAATTGTAATCCATACTCTCGTTCTCTTTGATGGCAGCAGCGAGATCACAGCAAAGGTTCAACGGAGAATTACGGGTCGAGCGTCTTTGCAAATAGCGTCGCTGAAAATTGACGTTTTCATTTAGTTTTGGCTTTTATGTAAGCGATTAAGCGGGGTTTAGAGATGGTCGTGCAAACACTACGATGCATTATTGTGCGCAAAGACATTAAGCTGTTTGGAATTATCCTCTCAATCCGTCGGCCAGGCTCATAACAAACACACACACACACACACACATATATACAGTACTTACTTACTTATTGTCCAGTTAACAGACATGTAGAGGAACAAGATTTCCATTGTGCTCCATTTTACATGGCCTCTTGCTCTTGTTGCAGTCAGGAAAAATATGTAATAGGACATATAAAAAACAGCAGCAAGACAAGCTTGACACGATTGCGGTCAGCTCCGCCTTCAAATTACCCGCTCGCAAATTATGATCAGACATTCTCTCTGGGTCTAATTAAACATTTAGCATTATTTGTTCCAGATGGAGCTGTTTTGAAGTTTTATTTTTGTGAGAGGATGTTGCCTGAAGTGGGAAAGCCATCTGCATGCGTGGATCCTGACAGAAATCTGGACTGACGTTCTCACGTTGTGCGTCGCTGGTGGAATCTGTCAGAAGAATCGTCGAGAACTAGGACCTTAATAAAAGTAGTTCCCCACAGCTGGATATCTTGATCTTTTCTGGTGAGGGTCAAGGTGGTAACAAGCAAAAGTCTCCAATATCCTTAGCTTATATTGTAATTTGGATCCCGGGATATTCCCAAAACAACTATGAGGTATAATTCCTCCAGTGGGTCTGCCAATTGGTCTTCAACAAACAGAAGTGCTTGTAACAGGTATAGCTGGAGCCATCGAGTGGGCATCCTTATGGGACTCCCAAACCATCTTAGCTGACTTCTCTCCATTTGAAGGTGTACTAGGGTTCGCCCAGATTGGGGGACTGTCTTGTTAAGGAATCTCATTTGTAGTTTGTAGTCCTTGTTCTTTTGTATTCCCATAGGAAATCAAGTAAAAAGAATGAAGCCATTCCCAAGTTATTGTTTGTTGCCTTTCTGCGTTATATTCATTCTGCCTATATTCATATGTAATTCATTAATGAATTAATTATTGATGCAAAGAAATGAAATACAATGCCTAAAATCAATAAAGAGATGAAATAAGTGAAGATGTACTTGGACGAACGTACGTCTTATCACTATGACATCACGCATGGACAGACTGATATTAAATACACATATATAATAAATTAATAAATGACATTCATTCGCGCAATATAATATATAATATAAAATAATATAATATGCCTAAGCTTTCTTCATCTTGGTTTTATGGCGATTGGAATAGCATTTTGGTGCATTATCGCCACCAATTGGACTGGATTACGTGCATCGTGGTTGGAGAATCGCGTTCAATTTACCATTTCGAGTTGTATTTAAGGTGATGATGTTCAAAGTCTGACCTTTTGGTTGAATTTGGCAAAAAAAAAAATTACAGACCGCTCAAAGTCTGACGTTCCACTGTCTTGGTTTTCTGTTGAGTATTTATTTCTATTTATCGAGTCTTAATAGAGGCAAGTTGCATATAATGCAGTTTTCTTGGTACCTCTGTAACAACAGCTTTGATGATGTTTCGAATTGGACAGATTGTTTAATAACGAATGTGCATTTTGGAATGAATTCTTATTGCACAGTTACAGGAAGCTAAAAAGAGACTTAGGCGCTGCTCACACTTAACAGAGTTAAACAGAATTACTGAGCTAAAATACAGATGGTTTATGGTATTTCTTAAATAAATCAGATAACATCCGTAACTCCAATTTAACTATGCTGTTTACTTGACCACAGCCCGAATCTGATCAAGACTGAATTGTTAGGATTTTTTTAAATGCGCTAGTCGTTGTCTGGTACAGCTGAAGGACCCTTCCTTCTAAATCCAAGGCCTTTAAAGTTTCAGAACAAAACTCTGAGCGAGTAAGAAGAGAAAGAATGTATGTGTAAAGAGGGGGAAAAAGAAATGGACTGCCGAAAAGAAATAGAAGAAGAGCCCGGTTTAGACATGGAGTAATGGATGGAGATGGTGAAAGAAAAGGACAAGAAAAGAAAGAAAGACAAAGACTGAATGAATGAGGGCCACAAAATGAGAGGGAGAGGTGGTGAGAGAAAGAGAGAATAAGTGGGAGGAGGGTGGAAGAGAGGTCGTTAAAAGGACACCCTCTTGCTCCAGCTGCAGTAAATAGGCAGTAAAGTATTGGGCTAATCTGCCATCATTAGCTTGATTATATCAGTGGGGACTGGGGCTTCCCATCAGCTTCAATCAATGGGACCCGATCAATAGATAGAGTATATGATCTGAGCAAGAGGGACAGGACGCTGCACTATGGGTAATGAATACAGATGGATAATGTGGACACGGGTGGAGTTGGCACTATTAATAAATAGCAGCTGTCCCACCTGATAGCCAGTGTCTGAATCAAAGTATTGGTTTAGTATAAGTATATGTTATATAAGTCAGGTGGGACTGCCGGTGACCTAGTGGTTAAGGTACTGGACTATGGAAGAAGGACCAAATGGTCCAGGGTTCAAATAAAACCACTGCCAACATCCAGTTCCAAGTTTAAGCAAGGACCTTCACCCACAATTGCTTGGACAGTAAGACTGCCAATTGGAAGTTTGGAAGCTTTAAAGTTTAGACATGGAGACAAACTGTCATGGGACCTTCCTACTTTTAACAGCATACCCGTATTAGCCATCCGTACCCAAGACCCTAACCATGATTCTTTTTAACAGGGTTTAAGTTTGCAAGATCAGTTATATTGAGGACCAAACGTACTGAGAAGTTCTCTGGACATGTTCAGTTTAGAGGCATGATCAGTGAGCTTTGTTTTACATAGTAGGAGCAAAAGAAAAAATATAGATTGCATTTCATATTAAGGGAACCATCCATTTCTTCTTCTATTCCACAAGCACATATCAGAAGCCATATAGTTTGCAGGACTGGCTTAAGATTGACCAGGAAATGATCCAGCGTCATGACAAATGAACCAATCTGGACGCCTTAAACGGTTCAGAACAAACGCAAACAAGCACATGTGCTTCACATCTGTGTGTGTGTGTGTGTTTGTGTGCAAGTTGCGTGTGTGCAGGTTGTAACACTTTGCTAAATTAATCAGTACAGGAATATTAGTTAATGGAGTGAAGTCATTTCTCTGGCTATGCATCTTTCTCATACCAGTTGTCTTACGAAATAAAACTACGAAACAAAATTGCCAAAAAAAAATCTACATATTTGAGCTTAAGTTTGGTGTTAGGGGCGGTATGTGAAGCCGCATAAGCAGGTACGTACCTGTCACTGATGCACACAGGATCAATGCAGTGAATAAAAGGGACCATTTTCATGTTAACAACCTGCACCGGATTGGAAAATTCGCTGTTACTGGCAGAGTCATTTTCCTGTCGAAAGCGATTGTGCGCAAATGCAGCGATGACAATCAGATTTGAACATGTGCAAACGATTGGAAACCAAACTATTCCGATTACAACTACAAATTCTATTGTACAGCTTTACAGCATACTTGTTGTGAGTTACGGCGTATGTGCTTACGACTTCCATGTTACATTTGGGAATCATTAGTTACGTCGTGAATACAGCCCAAGGATTAGGACTGCATGGGGGGGGCAAGCGACCATGGGACTGTGCTGGCTCAGAGGATACAGCTTCTACACTAATCGGAATGTTGTTAGTTCAAATCTTCTGCCATGCTGCCACTGCGTGTAACCTTCTTAACTGCTTAATTGTAAGTGGCTTTGGATAATCAAGAAACGTCTGCTAAATGTTGCATAAAGCACTTTGTATCATTCGGAGGACTACATCCTAGGCATACACTCTACATGTGCTCCTCGTGTTACAATGGGGCTACATTCCCACAAATCCACTGTAAGCTGAATAAAGCGTAGCATAGCCTACCATAAACTTGATTAAAACGCTTACGTTAATCTACAGCATGTAATGTACTGAATAATGTATTGATAGTAAAAAAAAAAAACAACAACATGGTTTCTCCAGCATCTGGGGGAGAGTCTCGTACTGTATTTTGGATTTAGAATGCTATTCGTGCTTCATGTGTATTTAGGTGAATTTCAATCGAAAAGCCAAATCGTAAGCCGAACCATCTTAAATGGGGAGCAAATGACGAATTCACATTAAGAATCCAATAGATTACACTGCAGTGGCCGCTCATTTAACTGATAAATATATTGAAGGAACCTTCACAATGGTTCCTGAAGATCTGGGTTCGAACCCTGGGATGGCCTTGCAGTCTGAAGTCTGTCTCTTGAGCTCCAGGATAGTGTCCGGATCCCCCAGTGACCCTGACCAGGATAAGCAAGGTCAAAAACAGGAAATTTTACTTTCACCTACTGGCCATTAGTCTCCCTTTTCAAGGCACAGAGAGAAGTTTTTCATTAGTTGTCCTCCTACTTATCTTCTGAAATCATCTGAAAGCTTTCCTATTTACCTCGCACTACAATTCCAAATGATTTTTGTTTAACCGCTAATTAAAGCACTCATTGAAGTCATGAAAGGTACCGTAGGAATTATTATTATTATTATTATTATTATTATTATTATTATTATTATTATTATTATTATTATAAGGTCCTGGTTTCAATTCCAGGTGGAGTGGTCTGGGTTGGCACGTCCTTGTTCAGAATTAAGCAGGTGAATGGCATGATTATTATTGTTATTATTATTATGTACTCATGTATCTTTTGTCTTTCTTTCTGTTCTTCTGTCAGGATGAGGCCAGAGTTTGGCTGCTTTGCTGTGTTTGTGCTGTGGTTGTCAGCACTGGGTGCGTCAGGGCAGAAGCTACCCACACGCGATGAAGGCCTCTTCCAGATGCAGATCCGCGACAAGGCTCTGTTCCATGACTCCTCTGTAATTCCCGACGGGGCCGAGATTAGCGGATACCTGTTCAGGGACACTCCCAAGAGGTATGCCTACGTATTTTACACACAGGAGCGTAAGTGATTTGAGGACATGAAACACAGTGTTTAAAGGAAACGTCAAAATCCAGAGCTTAAGCCTCACGTCGTTAAGAATCTTCAAAGTGTTCAAGTTTTTAAAGGCAGACAACAGCTCCGTTCAAAGGAGGCAGTTCAAAGACTGTATATACACGACCTATAAGACTGTAAGAGATCTGGAGGACAGAGTGTGGTGCGTACGTGGATACGCTTTACGCGTGCTAATGGAGAATATGGAATCTATTACATCCAGCACAGCTGATGAGGGCATAAGGAGCATGCATTATGGATGAGATGCTGGGAAACGTGTGTGTGTGTGTGTGTGTGTGTGTGTGTGTGTGTGAATGAGAGCCTCATTTGATCAGAAAAGCGATCAGAGAAGCAGGTGTCTCTAACGAAAGATGATACCCACGTCAACAGCACCTCTTGAAGTAAAATTCACATGCACACTTTGAGAACGGGGTTTGAGGTTATGGAAACGCATATGAATTAGTCAGCTCGAACATGCTGGCCACATGTGGCTGTGGAACTCTGTTCCCACACTCTGTTATGTCTCTAGAGCTTTAATCGAAATTTCGTTCGAAAGCAGGTATCAATACCTTTTTTTGGTAGTACATGGTAGCACTGTAGGGCCCACAAGTACAATTTTAATTGTAAAAACATTGTTTTTCATAGATTTTTAACTGTTTTACTTTACGGAAATTACAATCAATCAAGCAATAGCAACATGGCACTTTTGTATTTAATGAAAGTCCAACATGATGTCAATGAAAGTTTTAAATAGACAAAAGGAAACGTTCAGGGTGTCTATTTTTATAACAGTGAATACATTATTTCAAATACAATGCAATATGAAATAATGTAATTCATTCGAATCAAATGTCCTTTTGGTAATGCCATTAAACCAGTAGAACACTTTTGTGTGTTGTGCTCTGAATTATTTTGCAATTAAGACTAGAGATGTACCGATTGCACTTAAAAAGATCTAACCCTTCCTCGTCTTCAACATGCGTCAGCACCGGTCTCATAAACAAACACGGCTGGGCTGTGTTTAAAACTGAATTCGTGAAAGCACTGTACTGTTCCTGCATTGCTATGTTTGTGCAGTTGTCACCATTGATTTCTGACTCCACCTCCCACCCATGGACATGTTCATGAAGTTCCGAATCCACCGTGCCTATTGGAGATCATCCAAACGGATGGACAGGATGCAAACTCAAGGAGTTCAGCATTTTTTTTTCTCAGTGCATGCAACACACTTGTACTGTTTCAACAACTGTGTTTCGTCCTGTCACGTCCTTGCAATTTGTAGAAGTAAGAACCAGAAAACGCTGACCACTGCTCGTTTGGCTCAACACAAGGATGTGAAATTATTGCTGAACATCCGGAAGTCGGTATGTTGAATCTGAAAACACACAGAGGGCAGCAGCAGAAGGCAGACTGTACTGTAGGGAGTCCAAACTCAATGTGTTTTTTACCACTTAAGCAGGCTTTATCCACAAACACTGGAGCGGACTGAGGCTTAAAGCCTTAGAGGGAGATTAAAATGGCAGAGAAAACGCATTTGTGAGTGAATAAATCCAACCTAAGCACTCATAAGAATGGATTAGTTTATCAGGAGGCCGTGTGTGATTGGATGCTCAAACATCACATAAGTGAGAAGAACTCTTTCGTCCAGACGGCAGTGAAATTCAGGACGAGCAAATTTGAAGCGGGTTGCGTTCTCTGCGAACATGTTTGCGACGCAAAGAGTTGACTGGGGAAACTGGGCAGGAGTTCCAGAAGTCTAAAAGAAGAAAATATACTGTCTACATTCTCTAAACCAGTAGATGCCATTAAATTTGCCCCCTAACGAGTTGGAGGTACCTGCTTTGTCCTATAGTATACAACAAATTTCCCTAAATCTATTTCAGTAAATTAGCGTGGAGACATCTTCTAAAACCTTCATTCGTAGTAGAATTAATGTGTATGATCACAGAAAACCTGCGGATCAATTTGTCAATCCATAACACCCTTTTCCAGCGATCTTCATTTTGCCATGTTGCCTTTCGAAAATGTGGTTCCTGGGCTGCTTCCCTTCCAAAAAAGACGGACCTTTTCGGACCGTAGAAGGGTCAACTTGGCATCAGCGCTGAAGCTCCCAGATGCTGCTACTGCTCAAGTGTTTTTCAGCTTTTTAATACTGCTTACATATGCCCTATATTTTCTGGTTGTATTCTACGAGACTGAGACCAAATAATTCTATTTGGACAATATGCCATTGCTAAAACATTGCTGGTCTAAGACTTATGTTCATGTGTCTTATATGCATCTGTGAGGTAAACATAACAATAAAAAAAAGAGTCTCAGTACAGTGCTAATGACCGGTTAGCAATCTAACAGTGGTTTGTTTATGGATCGTTGTTCGTACCTGGTCCTCATTGGACAGTCGGGCAGTCCTTTAGAATTAGCGTTAATGAAGCAGATGCATTAAATCATGCTGATTCTTATTCAGGAACTGCTCTTTTAACAGATTAAGGTTTAATAGGCTTAAATAGCACAACGTAAAAATCTGTAGCATGCATAACATTACAGCTCTCAAAACCCTGCACAGAGACATGCTAGCGTTACAGTCAAAGTTACTGAACAGCTATACTCAGTGTCATTAAGCATGAAGGTATAGTATAATCAAATATTTTTCATTACGATGGCATAAGGAAAACATAATTGGCCATGTCTGGGATACAGGAGGGCAAAGCTTCCCCTAGTGTTGATTTCCAAACCCAAAATATTGGCCATGCGCACTCTGTCACTGTCTCTTGCCCCCTTTGAGCTCTGGAAAAAAAAGACCAAATACCCTTTCCCCACCATGGAATCCACCTGTATGGAGTCTGAGTGTCTTTCCATTGGGTTTGCTCCAGTTTGCTTCCACATTTCAAAGACATGCAGTAGTCTGACTGGTCAGACTGGTGTGATTGTGACTGGGTTTGTATCTGTTATAAATAAAGCCACTGATGATGTTAAATAAAAACTAATAAACAATGCACAAACAAGAAGTTTGATTTTATTTTAGAAAACATTGGTTAAGGTGCCACTGTCGGGCCCTGAACAGCTCTGTGAGCATTTTTCATCATTTCTGACCCAATACTAAAATATTTCTGTATTTATTATACCTTGCTATGTGCTTATTTGAGAATGGAACCTACAGTGAATGCTCAATCTACATCTAGGAAGAGCTGCTTACAACTGATACAATCTTAGCAATGACATCTGTTACAATTCAGGCGACTGTGGGTTAACCCTTTCAGGACTGTAATAATTGCATGGTCAGATACTTTTAGTTATTGTGACACAAAAGTTCTCTCAATCTGACCATGAAACTAACGCATACATATTGAAACCAGCCTTATTTATATAAAGTCAGTGACATACTGAGGGGTTTCATACAAATTTGACTGCTCTGGGTTGGTTCAATCCCATTTGGCCTCTGGACCAGAATGTCCAGGGTTCAAATCCTACTGCCACAGTTGGGCCCTTGAGCAAGGCCCTGAACCCATAATTGCTTGGATTGTAAGACTGTATTAATTGTAAGTCGCTATGGATAAGGGCTTGCTCAAAGACCCAACAGTGGCAGCTTGGCAGAGGGAGGACTAAGGTCTCTAGACCTACAGGTCCATAATTAAAGAGGTCTACCACAGGCTACCCCGATCACGAAAAATACCATCGCCAACAATTTCCCTGGTACTGAATACAGTTGGGCAACTGTTGCATTCATTGATTTACTTTTGCAACACTATGCCTGTGAGCAGAATTTTTGTGAGAAGTATAGATCCAGTGCCCTTAACCTTGACCTAAAATAAGATCCATAATAATTTAATACAAGTGTAGCCACCACTTTACCCACCAATGCCTCTAGGTGCGGTAGGAGCCTTCTGATTATTGCACATCATGACCAAAGGCATTGACGTTTATGCTATTTCTGCAGGTACTACTTTGTGGTGGAGGAGGACAACACACCGCTCTCAGTGACTGTGACGCCATGCGACGCTCCGCTTGAGTGGAGGCTGACTCTGCAGGAGCTGCCCGAGGAAGCCAGCGGGGAGGGATCAGGTATCTCCTCTTGTCTAGCTAGTTTACAGTTGGCTACTCTCTGACCTTGGAACAGCATTCATCAATTTATGATGTGCAAAATCTGATCCCAGTTCAGCAGGGTTATTATTTATTAAGAGACTGATGCACATGGTCCAGACAATCGTAATCGTAATTGTTATTTACAAGTGCACATTTGATTATAATCCTATCCATATAACCAGGCCTTTTAGGATGAAGTAATGTATCCATATGGAGGGCCAGACGTGGGTTTCTGTTCTCACCAATCAATACAGCTCCAGGCTTTAATGCATACTTACAAATCTCCTTCCATTCATCACCGGAAGATTGGACGCGATTAGGATTGGACATTACATCCCTATATGTTTCATTAAAGGCGGTGTGTCCTGGATACCTTTACCAAGGACATCCTGTATATGACACATTCATGTATCCAAAAGAACAAATGCCCTGTTTTCCAGACACAGTCTGGGCCGTGTCTTTAAATCACTATAAACACAGTCAGCTGCGATTCTTTTTATTTCAGGACAGGGCTTCCACAAGACAGGCCCTTTTTATGAGAGGGAGTCACGCTATTCCCTCTAATGCACCCTCTCGTATGAGTTTGAGATGTGTTGCTATTTGTTCAATCGGCCAACTAATGAATCACCTAGAGAGGTTGGAAATAGTTGGGTATAAATAATCATGGGTCGATTTGCAGAAGATGAAGAAGGACTCTGTGAATGAGTGTGTCTATCCAAAGTGAATAACCATGAATCTGGATAAATATTTGTAAATATTAGCTGCCTGTCAGGTGATGTTTCCCAGTGGTCATCCATTGTGGTGTGTTTGTGTAGGTGGGTTGTTTTTTGGTCCCGGTGTGTTTTGGACCACGCTTGACCTCCATGGGTTGACCTTCATAGTCTGGCCAGCAGTGAGGGAAAGAGACGGATACAGGGGTCATAAATAACGGGAGTAAACTTCCTGCATCCCAATCAAATGTGTGCATCATTCGAGCAAAAAGGAGTCATGCCTTTTGTTTTTTCAAGGCCGTCATCAAAGGGTTGATCTTGTTCTTTCTTTCTGCGGTTCGTTCTTCCTTTTTTGTTGTCTAGACCCTTGTTTTTTCGCTCTCTACTCTGATCTCCAATTTTCTCTATTTCTGCTCCCTTTACATCTGGAGGTTATCTGAAAATGCAAATTTTCAACACGCTCCCCCTAAGCTCTTGTCCCACACTATTCCACATGTGGAGCAGAGTGAAGACAGATAAAACGAGAACGACAGATTGATATCACTATGGATTTGTGTCTGTTGTGCATGTGCTTGTTCCAAGACGTCTACGGGGGCACAGCCCGTCATGTGGCCCTGCAGATGGGGTTCGTAGAGTACAGTAACGTAGACATGTGCTGATAATTAGTTACACAATAACATTTCATAATTCAGCCGTGCTTAAGTTAATTATATCATCACACGGCACTGGGAGCAGAAAGTATGAGACCCCCTAATTTTTAGGGCTCTTTATTTTTGGTCTCGACTCAGTGGGTAGCACCTCTGCCTCTGGGTCCTTTCTGTGTGGAATCTTCATGTCCTCCCCGTGTCTAGGTTTTAAGTCTGTTTTTAGGTTAATTGGTATCTATAAAGTGGCCCTTAGCGTGTGACTGTGTGTGTGTGAGCTCTACAATGGACTGGGGCCCCGTCTACGGCTGTTCCTGCCCTTGCGCCCAGAGCTGCTGGGTGGGCACCGGCTGGCCCGCGACCACGTATAGATTAAGTAGAAGATAATGGATGGATGAAGGAGAATGGTGCGGCGTCAGTTTTCTGGAGTTTGCGTCTCACAGAAGGCCATTTGATATTTCTCTTTACAGAACCAACGTAACTGGTTACCAGTTTAACTGGTAAATTGACATCAGCTGTTAGGCAATTTTGCACTGGAGGTTTTTAAGTTTTGAGATTTTAGAAATGTTGGTGAAAGTGGCCTGTTTATCATATGAGCTCACCACAGGTTAGTTCATAGAACACAGAATTCCTACCTAGTTCCTCCCAAATTAGTCCTTAGAACTGTTTGGTGTCAAAGCAGCAACTGACTTATATTAGACCAAATATCCTCACCATGAGTTTATTTGCTGCTTGTTCCGAGCTACCTGACCTGACCAGAGCATATTTGGTCAGCCTTTATTCCCAAACATGCTCCATACTGGATATACACTCATTTACATCAGCACCAGCTTCTATCATTTTTGGCACGTTTGCCGATTGCCACCACTGGGTGCGTTGCCTTTGAGCATGATGTCTGTCCATTTAATGTGCTCTCTCCAGTTGACAGACATAATATTATGCTTTCTCGCCTAACTGAAAAGAGCCCAACATATGGGGACGGGCCCAGGAGAAGCTACAAAGTGCCTCTGTATTAACCAGGCATTTGTATGGAAGGCAGAGTGAATGCTGGCCAGCGATGGAGAGCAATGTTTGGAGAGAAAACACTTCAACCATGGTGCGAGCTGCTAATCATTTGCTAAGACTCATGACAGTCATGAGTCTTGACCAGTTATGAATAGCTTCCTCAATCCCCTTACGAAGAAGCTTCTGCACTGATTGGCCAATCATCAGTGATCTTGTTAGGAGTTCTATGCTGAAACATTAGGCTCATAAAGGCATAATAAAAAGAAATAGAGGCAAAATAATAAAGGGTGCAGGAAGACGTGGAGCGATTGGATTTATTTTTTTTGATAGTAAATAATCTCGGGCACTCACACGGACGATGTTAGTGGGGGTTGAGCGAATAGCTGAGATACGTTATGAGCAGTGTTTGGAGAGAAAACACTTCAGCTGGTGCAGCTAATCATTGCTAAGGCCCAGGAAAGTCTAAATGGCTGAGTGCGGTAGGTTGTTTTGAGTTGCTGACCATTGGTGTCAGGTAAAAGAGGAAAGGAACACAAATAGAGGAGATGGATGAATGTTATTACGTAAACTGGAGCAGTTTTGTTGGAAACAGATGTTTAAACAGTTGAAAAAGTGGCATCAACATTTCGAATCGTCTTGAGTGTGGGGGATTTAATCGGCCATTCTCGAAAGATTTTAGATTAAGAAGCTGTGGTTCCTGCGGAGTAAATCCTAATGAGGTGTGTTTGTTTTCCTTAAGGTGATCCGGAGCCTCTGGAGCAGCAGAAACAAGTGACTATCAGTGAAGGCACAGAACTCTTTACCTACAAAGGCAACGATGTCGAGTCATTCATCTCCAGCAGCTCTTCGTCAGGCCTCTACCAGCTAGATATAATCTCTACAGAGAAGGACAGCAGCCTGAAGATCTACGCCACCACCACCCCAGAGTCTGATCAACCCTATCCAGAGTTGCCATATGACCCCCGGGTGGATGTGACAAGTCTGGGTCGTACCACTGTCACACTGGCCTGGAAACCCACTCCTACCGGCTCTCGAATGGGCCAACCTGTAGAGTACTGTGTGGTCGTCAACAAGGAGCACAACTTCAAGAGCCTGTGCGCTGCCGAGGCCAAGATGGGTGCTGATGATGTCTTCATGGTCGCTCCCAAACCTGGTCGGGACTTCAGCCCTTTTGACTTTGCCCGGTTTGGCTTTGCGCCTCCTGAGAATGATATCACTAAAGATCATCGGCATCGATCCCTGACTGGAAATCGGATGCCGGCGGCCAAGCCGTGGCGTGCCGCAGGTACTAACCCCAGGCAATCGCAAGACATCCGCAAGATCTGCACTGGCAACAAAAACATTTTCACCGTGTCTGGCCTGAGGCCGTCCACGCAGTACTACTTTGATGTCTTTGCCGTTAATGCCGGCACCAACGCCAGCACAGCCTACGTGGGTACCTTTGCCCGCACCAAGGACGAGGCTGAGCCGAAAACTTTGGAGCTGAAAGACGGAAAGATGGTGGACGTCTTCGTTGAGAGGAAAGGCATCAAGCTTCTTCGTTTTGCACCCGTCTCCTCCCACAGGCGTGTCTCGCTATCTGTGCATTCGTGCCTGGATGTTGTTCACATCCAGGTACGGCGCGATGGCAAACTTGTGCTCTCACAGAACGTGGAAGGTGTCCAGGAATTCCAGTTGCGTGCCAAACCCAAGGCAAAGTACCACATCCGAGTACGTGGATCCAGGAAAGGTGCCTCGGCTCTGAAAGTTCTGGCGAGTACACGCGCCGACGCCAAGCGGCCTTTCCCGACCCTCCCAGAAGACACACGGATCAAGGCCTTCGACAGACTACGCACGTGCGAATCCGTCACCGTGGCCTGGCTGGGCACACAGGAACGCAACAAGTACTGCGTGTACAGGCGCGAGGTACCTGATGGATACGGCGAGGAGCAACGGCGGCGCCAGCGCAACCAGTGCGCGGGGCCCGAGACGCGACGCAGGGATGAGAAGGTGCTCTGCAAATACTTTCACAGTGCCAATCCGCACAAGGCCGTAACAACCGAGACCATCACGGGCCTGGAGCCGGGCAAGAACTACCTGCTCGACGTGTACGCCATCGGACACGGCGGCCACTCAGTCAAGTACCAGAGCAAACTGGTGAAAACCAGGAAGTACTGCTAAAACTAAATCAATACTTCTACAAAAACGCAAAAAAAAAAAAAAACCCCACAAAACAGACTGTGCACAAAAGTAAATATATTATATATATAATGAGAGGAAAAAAAGTTTATTTAACTGGAAGTGATATTCTACTTTGTTGTTGTTTTTTTCTTGACTGACTACTTGGTGCACACCGTGGCAGAAACTGAACTGCTTTTAGAGAGAGATAGTGTCCTGTATAATCTTCAAAGTTAACGAGTCCCGTTAACTAGACCTGTTTATCTGCAGAGATTTTGGGAGGTGCAGTCAGTCATGTCACTTGGTCTCGTATCCATGGAATCTATTGTACGGCTTGTTTCCATTTTTGGCCGTGATGTGAGAACATTGGTTAAGTCCTCTGGTCCTGATCCGTTTGACCGTTGATCACGTCAAACCCTTTGGTGACTCCCGCCTCACCTGTCTGTCCTCTCGCTGAATACTTGTGACGTGTTTAGGAAGGTTTCTTAAATTATTTTATACCTCTTCATTTTTTTTGCTCTATGAACTGTTATTTTGCTTGATATTAACTATAATACGTTCTGGTATGAAAATGTTAAATTGTAAAATTCCCTGACAAAGTTGGGAGGATCTCAGGTTGTTCCTCACATGTCCTGATTTTGTCAAATTGGGTCTGCTGGATCTTTCATCAGCGAATGTCAGTATTGATCACCTCTAAACCTTCATTACATTTCGTTTTTGTTCATGTTTTAACCATTTCCTGGCAAGAGTCGTGTTGGGTCCAGTACCTGCTGAACAGAGCACAGGAATCCATAACACAGGGCTGGCAGGAGTCGTTGTTACACCACTGACGAGTGGCTTCCTCTCCCTCAAGTACAGCTAGTTGTGTCCTTTGATGTCAGACCTGGACGGCACCATGGTGGCGGGCTTATAAATTGTTTTATTTGGACCGTATAATGATTTATAAGAATGACCAGAAAGCTGCCTCTATAAGAGCTAAAGTCGCCGAATCAGGAGACGAGTTCCGGCTAAACAAATGCCAATATGGAGTCATTTTGCTGATTAAGGTATGCCTATACAACCCTACAAAATCAGGCCATGTGTCGCCCCCTCGCTTTGTCTGTATATTATCTCATTCTGTGAGTGAATCACTCTGGGATTCTGTAAATGTGCTCTTCTGTGTGTCCGCTCCGCCTGTCACATGTACAGAGTGCTTCTGCCAATATTCATGTACATAAAACCCTAAATATAGAGGCCAGTAATCCCCCTGGTGTGGCTCCTGGTGTTGTGTTTCTCTGCTGGGATTAATCACTTGGTCATAAAGAGGTGCATGGACAGAGATCACCAGCCGTGTCCTCTAAACCGCATTTGGGACGTTGTAGGTGGATTACGGGTACAACATATCTGGAGGTTTTGAAAGAGATGACATAGACGAGCAACGCACACATGCACCTTACACACAAACAGAACCTTTATAGTTGCCCCATAAGCTCAGCACAGCATGCAGTCCAATACCTCGCAAGGGTAACTGTGATTAGTTAACTATTTGGACCGGCTGCCAAAATACTCAGCCTGTCTAGTTTATGTTTTAAAAAAAAATCAATAAGCAGTGTCATAAGGTAAGATTTACTGCCTTCATACTTGAGGTTCCTGCAGCCAATCAGCCGGTCCTTAATTCGGACCCGAAACCATGTTGAATCCAGATGTCGCTGCTTAAATTTTAAAACCTGACACTTTTGGGTGTACTGATACCATACTCAACTCTCTCAATTCGGACCTTAAAACAAACTTTAGGTGGTGGCCTGCAGAGAATCTGGCTCTTACGGGACTTAACAACAATGTAGCTTTCACAGTAACACTCACACGCACACCCTCATATGATATTTAAACCCAAAAGTGTTGTTTCTTTTAAGGTTAAGTGCCCAAATCATACCACAACTTATCTATGTTAATGAAGAGCTGTGTAGCAGAAAGATTCCATATGACACTCGAAACTACACTGCTCACAAAAATGAGAGGATGTTTCATTTTGAAATATTCCCCAGTTTTTGTGAGCAGGGTGGCTAAACAGTTTAGAGTGAGATTGAGCATGCGAGAAAGCCATGTGGACAACGGATGTTGTGCACTGTCAACAGTTTACGCCGTAGTAAGCACTGTGTATTACGTTGCACACAAAGACGTTTGATAAGGTTCAATATAAAAACCACAATCAAACAATATTGAAAGATCACATTCATCAGATTCTGTCAGAACCCAGGAGCACTTGGGCTAGATTAGCCTCCGTGCCACTCTCTACTACTGCCAATATCATGGCCCGACGGCCTAATTAGCTAAGAGCATTCTGGACTTGCTTTATTGATGCGTCGCCATTTATTTCAATAAGGTTTGCTCAGAAATGATAAATCATGGAGGAAGACATCATTGGTTTTTATCAGCATGTATAAAGCTTAAGGTAGCACGGTGGCTCGATGGGTGGCATTGCTGCCTCACAGCAAGAAGGTCCCGGGTTCAATCCCAGAGTGGAGCAGCCTAGGGTCCTTTCTGTGTGGAGTCTCTATGTCCTCCCCATGACTGCGTGGGTTTACTCCGGGTACTCCAGTTTCCTCCCACAGTCCAAAGACATGCGTGTTAGGTTAATTGGTGTCTCTAAAGTGGTCCTTAGTGTATGACTGTGTGCATGACTGTGTGTGTGTGTGTGTGTGTGTGTGTGTGTGTGTGTGTGTGTGTGCCCTACCATGGATTGGCGCCCCATCTAGGATTGTTCCTGCATGAATGAATGAACTTTAATCGAACTGTTAAAGCGTGTTTGTTTGATTCTTTGGTTTAAATTTATTGCTTAAATGTGAAGCCTGTTTACAACTGATTTGTTTATTTATTACTTTAAACGAGGTACAATCATTTTCATGAACATAAACTTGTGTAACCGGTTTTAATCCGGTATCTAATCAGTATCCAGTATCAGTCTAATTTGCTAATCTCTTTCAACAGTGGCAAGAAAAGCTTTGTAAACCGATCGCCAAGGTCATAACACTAACTACACAAACACAACCTGCTTAAACTAATAACACAAATTCTCTGAACATGCTGAACAATAATTTAAATTCAAGGCTTAAAACGTATGTGAACCTCTGGGCTCAGTAGATCAGAGTGGCGGTGTGGGTTGTAGATGCTTCGTTCTTCTCTAGAACAGCATGATGGTGTGAAAAAACACAACACAACTTTCAGGTGTAAAATTAAAAGATGATTTTGGAAGAGGCTGTACTGTTTGGATTATTCATGTACAATAATACAAATCATTCAATGAGACGAAAATGAACAGTACAGCTGTGAGGGACTGGGTCTAGTGCAAAAATCACACCAAGAGCACAACGTTCCCTTCTCTACATGCAAAGTGTATGTAAAACACATTTATCGCCTTTTCTACTCAATCCAGTACAAGGAGGCTCAGATGGACACGGGGAGAACATGCAAACTCCGTACACTCCCTACTGGCAGCGTTTGGACGCTTGACGCTTAGCTGAAGCAAACTTTTTGATAAATTATGCAAGTAAAGGGCATTTATTAATCTTTTTTTTTTTAAACTGTTTTGATTAGAGTTGTAAAATGTTGTAGTATGTACATGTCTATACATTTAATGCAGATATAAACAAAAGAAACAGAGCGCGTCTCCTGGTGCAAGTTCTCTCTCCCTTTCTGCCCTCTAGCGGACAATAAGGGAAAGTGCTTTACAGCTTCTATATAGGTTCTTTGATTACAGTTTTTGAGCCATTCCCCCGAATGAACCCCATTTCCGTCCTCAGGACATTACATGAACAGATAGCAAATACTGAAATAGCACGTGTTGCCCCTTGTCTCTAACATTCCATTTTACAAAAGAAATGTAAAGATCAAAATCTTTCAGAAATCCTTTTTTTTTGCATTTCTGCGTCATGCCATGTCCCATCAGTGACCAAACTGTTCCTGCATCCTAGATGCCTCTGAGCCCAGAGACGTGGGCGGAGCTTGTGAACCTGGTTTCCACGACACTTGTTTTTTATATAGTAAAGTTTAAAGTGGTATTTATGAATGTAACTCTGTATTGTAGCGCCTGATAAAAGTTTGATAAAATAACCCCTTACCCATGTGCTCCTATCAGATATTGATTAATGACGGTTCTTGATGCAGTGCCGTCTGAGGGAGCTCAGAGAGATCACCCCTCTTCAGTTGAGGCTTTTTAGGGCTAAAATTCCTCCAGATTCTGAATGGCTGTATGATTTTATGCTCTGTTGATACAGAAATATCGAAATCCCTGGCAGCTGTTACTTACCGTTGTGGATGGAATTTTGCACCATGTTGCACGTGAACTGCGTCAAGCAAGACTGAATAGTGAGCATTAGTGCATGAGTGAACTTTAGTATAATGCAAACCTAAGTTTACGTCGAGAGGAAGGTGTGGCGGAATAAGGTGAGTGCTTCTCCTGCTGTGTTTATTTCTCCTCTCCTGTCCCCTTGTGGAAATTTTGGAGCAGTGCCACAAGAGACGATTTTCTTTGAAGCAAATCGTAACAACGATTATTTTATCATAGGTTATTAGTTAATTCGATTACTGAATGAAACACATTATAATTTTAAAATTTCTGTAATAGTTTTACATGTCAATACATGAAAAAAACTAGCCCTAGACAAGTCTATACATAGCATTGGCAAGTGCTAAGGGTGCTGCAGCACACCCTGCCAGACAACAAAAAAAAACTAACAAGAAAATACATTAACAAGCGTCTTAAAGTTATTTTGTTATATTTTTTGTATGCACAATTAAGATTGTTCAGTTCAATACCGTTTCTTAATAATAATAAACATTCTTCAAAACGTGTTTGATAACGCTGTGTATTATGTTTATTATTAGGCGTTATATGAGAAACGAAAAAAAGGACTAATTACTCTATTTATATTAGCTATTCTATTTTGAATCTTATGTCTATATTTTCCAGGACCTTTTCCCTCCAGGGAAAACCAGGAGGTTTCAAACTCCCCTACACCAGGAGGCGGTAAAACCCATAAAATGACAACCCTCTTTTATGAAAAGAAGAATAATACCAAGTTAGCCACTTTAGCTTCAAGTGTGTAAGTAAGAAATCCGTACACAAGCACACACAGTATTTTAATGGAGGTAAAACACCGGATCTGCTCCTTGCGCGTATTTAAGGTGAGCTGCTGTATGCTGAGTTAAAGCGACGCGATCTAGCTGAGATTTTCGGCTTAAAATCGGGTGATTTCTAAATGACCTTAT
>JAUZST010086982.1:0-19919 GCA_034779995.1 Parotocinclus haroldoi
GTCGTTTTGGTCCTAATAACCGGCTGGTCCGATTAAACGAACATGCTTTCAACGAACAAGATTTCATGTAACATATTACATGTTTATTAAACCTTTATTGTGTGATTTACACGTATAGCAAACGTACAAACAAGAACTACTTTTGCTTACAAACTTTGTTCATTGAAAAATAAAGTTGCAAACAAGTTTTTCGAAACGATCGACAACACAATGTATAAATACGTTACCTGTTACGTTACGTTCTTTCATCCGATTAAACAGAATCTTGGTTCAAATAAGCGAATAACATTACACGTATATAATAGGATTTGTTTCGGTACTTTAGGATTCGGTCCAAATAAGTGGCTGGGCCCATTAACTGGTGGTTCAATTAACCAGATTCGACTGTATATAGATGTACTTTTTTAAGTATGGCATGATCTACTCTTAATTGTGGACCTTCATAAAGATTTAAATATGTGTTACTGGTCTGATCTCAGGGACTTCTACATTACCTTTACAATAACATAATTAATCAATTAGCGTGCGTTCTAAAAGCAGAAGGAACGCTTAAGTAATAATAATATCAAATTATACCAAATAATATTTAGTAACATTTACTTACTGTAGTCGCAACAACAAGCCACAGACAGTTAAGCCACAAAATGTAATGCAATTTAAATGTGTATAAAACCTTACAATTTATCGATTGTAAAAAAAAAAAATAATAATAATTGTGATTAGAGGCACAATAAAGGTAGAGACATTTGTTTTGATAAAACACAACCATTTACAATATTTTAATATTGTTCATTATTCTTTATCGTTTATTATTTCAATTTCAATATTTAAAATATTTAAACCCCCACATATGACCACATTTGAGCATTAACTGAGAATAAGTAACATTTCTTTTTTGATCACAGCCAATTTTGGCAAATTCATTTGAGCACTTTGACCCTAATTATATGCTGCATGCTAAACGCTAGTGTAACTTAAATATATATAAATATCCAAGTTACTTTAAAGTACAAATCATTTTTCAATATTAAAGGTTATGTTTAGCAATGTCTTTCGGAACTTACGACTTTTTCCATGCAGCTTCTTGAAAATTGCCCTCTGTTTGAATTTCTTTATGTATTTATACCAAATGCAATAAAAAAAAAAGAACAGAAGCCCTTAACCTAAGCGTTTTACAAGTGATACAATCTCACAATCCAAGCATTCGCTCAACGACCCAACAGTGGTGGCTCAGCAGAAGTGAGAGTTAAACCTTGGTCCTTCTGGTTCATAGTCCAATACCTTAGCTGCCAGGTACTAGAGGAATTCAAGGTTAATGCCATTGTAGCACAATTATAACTTTTGGTATGAGATTCTTATTCTTTATAATATGGCCTGTGTTGGGCAAAAAAAAAATTCAAAAAACTGACTTGTTTGTCCACTGACCTGATGAAGTACTCTTTTGGAACGATTCAGGTACCACTCTTCAGTAGTACAGACTTCAGATAAGTGTTTATGTTCTTCTCAGTGAGTAATGGTTTCCACCTGCTACTTTGTCAAGAATCTAAATGTTGCTCATTGACTATCTGGAAGTCCTTACCATGACATTAGCTAAGGCAAAAGAGGCTAAAATTCTCAGTTTGGACCATATGGTTTGACAGATACTCAGTACTTTAGATATGACACAGTAACTTTTCACTGACTACTGCTTTCCCTCTTACTACTCACATAAGCCTATTATAAAAAAAAGAAAGAGATGGCAGTAGTTAAGAGAATACATAGCTAATTGGAAAAGTAAACCCACAATATTGGGACATATGATTTCAATTTGAAATTGGTTGGTTGGATGACCAAGTTCTATATAAAATAACTACAGTGCTTAAGTATGCACCAGCAATGGTGAATACATGTTTTGTGATATTAAATTCCAAGGCAGGAGCTTAATATCCCATAACCCCGAACAGCTGCCTAATAACATGGACAACATCCCCAAAATATTGCATGTAGACTGTCTCTGTAGCACCGAAAGAGGTGAGAAATGGTACTTAGCATCATCTTAGCAATGAGCATGGGGTTGAAATGCAGACAGAGAGTAAGATGAACAGAGTAGTGACAGAGATAAGCAGCCAGAAGCACAACAAGCAAACGTGATGAGAGGGGATTCCACCCTTACTTGAGGCGAGCCTCCAGGCGAGAAGCCTTGGTTGGAGACTGGTGAAGTTGGAGACTGGTTGGCCGGAGAGCCAGTCTGATTGCGATACTGCTGAAAGGAAAAGGCCTTTCAGAATGACATCACATGTCCACTAGGGATGGGCACTGTAATAATTATTGCCATTTGGACGTATGTATTTTAAAACTAATTATAGTTTAGCAGCCAAAACCAAGCACTTCATTTTCATTTATAAATTAAATTATAATAAGAATGTTAACCATTTGCAAACTCATTTAGATTTGTTGTTTTACCAACTATAATATGACCATATATAACATATTAGAGATGATTGGACCCAAAATTTCAAACTTGCATTTATCTCTCAAAAACGCTCTTTTTCACTGATCTACACTGTTTGAAAGCATTAAAAAGTGGTTTAATGGCAGCAACCCTTCCAAACCCTTCCAAAAAGACCTGACCTGATTGCTGATCAAGCTTCTTCGGATCATAAAAAGGGTCAACATGGCATCCCAATGAAGCTTCCAGATGCTACTATTGCTCAACTTGAAAGGCAGGTCACTTAATACTTTCCACTGTAGCCTACAGAAGCCAATTTATTTACTACCACATAGAAATTTTAGAAGCATAGAAGCATTTTCTGGGTGTGTTCCAATAAGGAGACTAAAATGTAATCATAAATGGTCATTATATTATCTAAATAAATTGGTTATTCTAGATTATATTTTGGCACTTTCTCCATGCTTCTTGAAAATTGCCCTCTGTTTGAATTTATTTATGTATTTCTAAAAAAAATGAAAATTGAATTGAAGGGGTCCTATATACTGTAAACAAAGGACTCAACAATGTGATTATACAGTACATTTCCTGTATTTATTTAAGAAAGTTATACAACACATAATGCCCTTGTGTGAAAAACTGACTGCTCACTTAGATTCAATAACGGTGACCCAACATTTTCTACTTTTCCTGCTGTTCAATTTTAGGTTTTGCCCAACACCTTTGAAGTTTAGGTCTTTTCATAATTTTCAAGAATAGAACCCTTATCCTGAGCAACTTACAAATGATACAATCTCACAATCCAAGCATTCGCTCAACGACCCAACAGTGGTGGCTCAGCAGAAGTGAGATTTAAACCTTGGACCTTCTTTTTCATAGTCCAATACCTTAGCTGCCAGGTGCTAGAGCCATCCATTTAGACCTAGTGACTGGGAAGGTCAATGAAAAACACTGAACTCATAGTCATGTTCATGAAACCAAATTGAGATGACTTTTATTTTGTGATACAGTGCATTTGCATGCTGAAGTAGACAACAGAAAATGGGTAGACTGTGGCCATTAATATATTATATTTAATGTTTTAATGGGAGTCTGAGAATACACTCATTGACCAAAAAAACTATGAGTCTCCCAAATGGAAATGAGTTTTTTTGGGTAATGTTCCTCTTGGTGAGAGATTGTTGACTGGATGCAAGTTTATAGCAATCTGACATATCTATTTGGTAGATTTGGTAGGTACTATTATTTATCTATTTGCTTTATTTTCTTAGTCAGTAAGCGTGTATGCATTCAGCAGAACCTGTATTCTGATTTTTAAATTTAGATTTTGAGCTGGTAATGGTATGCATGACTAAGCTAACAGCAGAGCCGATGGACTAAACATTTTGTTTTTGTTTTTCTAAAAATTCAAGTAATTACATGAGATATTCAATACTTTATTATAAGCTTTGTGTTAATGATTTCACCACGCTACAGGTTAATGTAAGTGTTTAAACATGAATAAGGCAGGGGAGGCTATGTATACCCATCGTAAATCAGGGAGCACCTGTACTTTAGTAAATCTGATATCAGCTTCTATATACTTACTCTTACTATTAAAATAATAATTAAGTAACTTAGTTTAATTCTTTAACATATCATATAGGCTGTAAAAAGAGAACAGATCCCCTTTTGAGTTTTGGTCCTCCAAAAATAGTTTTTGGCTATAGTATTACGGGAGGTTTTCCTTGTCACTGTTGACCTATGCAATCTACTAGGGCAATAGTGGGCCTAGATATTTGTACAGTTGCTTAAAGACAGGCTGTATGGCACCACAATCATTCTATGAATGATTACTGAGATCACATTTTCCAACGTTCTGAAGGTTGATTTGTTGGTTGATTTCACCTGATGCTGCAGTCTGTACATTGCAATACTGGCTGATTTAATATCTCAATTAATGAATAAATATGTTCTGAAATAAAGTGCTCAGTGAGTGTATAAGCCTTGTATACCTGATTTAGTAAACAAACACTAAGATGTGTCCAGATATTTTAATAGCCAAGCCCATCCGTAATGTCCATTAAGATTTCACATTTGTAAGCATGCCAGAAACATGCTCAAGACTGATGTCAGAAAACAACCCTGAACCTTTTTGTGCTTAGGTCTACTGCCCATTAAATGCATTTAATAAACCTTCACATTAGAGCATGAGGATACATTTAGGTTTATAGAGCAGCAAATTTATCAAGGCCTGTCACGATCATGAGATTTGACTGATGATTAACTGCAAAAACAAGTTACGGCAAGTAACTGTCTCTAGTAGCACAGTTAAGTTGATACAATCTATTCCTTATGGAAGGGCAACACGAACACATTTAGTAAACACTTATCCAAAATGAGTTACAATTCAGGTGAGCAGTTAAGGGACAATGGTGGTAGTTTGGTGGAGGTGGGATCTGAACTCACAACATTCTGATAAACAGTCCAGAGCCTGTCTGTTAACATAACTTATCTGTAAAGTTATGATCGCTTGCTCTACTCTACAATGGCCTGTTTATCAAAATAATGTAGTCTCTAGAGTAGTCATTAAAGTGCCTCTCTGTATAAAACAGTAAACCCAAAGCACAACCCCACTGGTGATGTATTAATTTACTTATTCATTAAGGCGGTTTATTGAATATTAAATTCCATAAATGTCATTTAATTTTACGCTAAATTCATTTTACTGTTAGTAGTATTTTGTACTTTAAAGTGTACTGTAAAGTAGTATTTGGTGCCAAAAGGTACCTGTAGTCGTATTCTGAAAAAGGGCTTCCTACACTCAACATATATTTTTTAAATCTTATTATAAAATTTGGGCTATACTGCCAATTAGACTTTCAGTTCATGCAGATGTTCACTGATTAATTGAAAGCTGAATAATGCTGAAATAAGCATTATTTCATTAGAAGATAATAAACTACACACATTTTGTGAGTCATGTTGCCACACGGTGTTTAATAAATTATTTTTTATCATAATGACCCTTTTCCACATTAAATATTATATACAGTTATGTGTTTTGGGCCTTAATTCTTCTCTGTACTGTTGTATACATGTGACCTAGAACAACATCACATTTTCCTATCCCTATGAAAAAATGTGGGACAATAAATTCATACTTGGTCATTTATTTATTGATGAAAATGATCCACTGACATATTTATATGGGCAAAATTTGTGAACCTCTAAGCTTAGCAGTTACTTTGGAAGTCAAATTAGAGTCAAGTGTTTTCAGTCACTGGGATAACAACAAGTCAGAGTAGGCAAGGAGATCTAAGTGATCTCACCAAATTCTGATGTTTATAGCACGTTTGTGGAAGAGTATCATGGTATGAACAAAGGATATTACTCATGGCCTCAAAAAAAGCTGTTGGCAGTTCGTCAGTCTGCAATAATTTATTAAATATAAGATCACTGTTAGCCTCCCAGGTGGCACAGTTTTTAGCACGGCTTCCTCACAGGTCCTTCCTAGTCAGGATTCCTCCCACATTCCAAAGACATGTGTGTCAGGTTAACTAGTGATTTAAATAGCCCCTTAGTGTGAGTATGAGAGTGTGAGGCCTACAATGAATTGGTGGCACCCTGTCTAGGGTTGTCCCTGCATTTTGCCCTATATCACTGGTTAGGAACTGGTTCTCTCTCAAAACCCTCAATAGGATAAGTGGATAAGACAATAAATGAATGAATGAATGAATGTCACCCACCCCAGTAGTGATCAACCATCAAACAACACCCCAAGAGCAAGACATTTAAAAGTCTGCAAGCTCATAAAGTAACCCAGTGGAATATTTACAAGTAAAGGCCTCAACCATGTTCTCCACTGTGAATGTTCATGAGGTCCACATCAGCAGAACACTTAACAACACTGGTGTGCATGGAGAAAAACACTTCCCTCCAAAACAAACATTGCTTGCTGTTTGCACTAGATCACATGAACAAGCCAGAAGGCTGTTGGGAAAAACATTTTGTGAGTGGATGAGACCAATATACAAATTTCTGATTTGAATGAGAAGTTTTATGTCTGGATAAGGGAAACACTTTGGGCTTGCTTTTCTGCATCTGGCCCTGAATGACTTGTCATTATTGACAGGACAATGAAGTCTGTCTTACAGCAGATTTAAAAGAAAAATTATAAAGGAAAGTTTAAAGAAATCTGACTGTGAAGCAAATCTTAAGAGAATGTGTGAATATTGTGCAGCAAGACATGACCTTCAGCACAGAAAACCTTGTATCATAATATTATTAAAGAACAATACAGTTCTCGTTTTGGAAAGGCCAAATCAAAGTCCTGATCTTAATCCACTAAAAACTACAAACCTGAAGGGAGTAGGTCCTCTGGGAAAATCTGCCAGTACGCCAAAGATGTTTTAAATGGAACACTGGGCTAAAATTCATCCAACCCAATGTGTATAACTGTTCAATAGTTACTGGAATATTCAGGTGCAACACAAGAGGGTCACAGGAGATACTCAAAGCAAAGGTTCACATACTTTTGCCGCCCGCAGGTACATAATATTGGATCACTTTCTTCAATAAATACATGAATAAGTATTTTTAATGTAATATGTTTATCTGGGTTTTGTTTTTTTACATTTAGGAGGTTTTAGGTCTTTGTGAAGATATAAAGATGTTTCTGAAGGGTACACAAACTTTCAGGAATGACTGTGAATGTATCATTTATTTTGTAGTTTATTAAAATGTAACAAAACAACATCAAAGATATTCACCTTCAGTTTCCATTTAAATATATGAACATTTAAGAGTGTATTTTCAGTCAGCACATATAATCGTGACAGGCCTATTTTTAATGAGGTTCTGGTATTGTACTCACCGAGCTGATTGTTGGGCTCGACCCTGTCGGTGACTGGCTCGCCAAAGAGGTCTGGGGTGGGGAAGAGACAGACCCGACGGTGATCGGTGGCAGTTGAATAAGGCGGATATTCTGCGGCAATGTCTGCTGTTGCTTTTGCAGGTCACTCAGAAGACTGAGCAATGAGTACTGAGACAGCTGCTGCTCCAGAGACATGCTGTCCATTGTGACTGGCTGCAGGGCAAAACAGACATGTTTGTGTTTTTCATATGAATTCATTTCAAAAGAACCAAATAAATAAATGATGAGGATGGAACAGTGTATAATGCAACATCAAACTAAAAAACGCATTAAATAAATATGATCATTTATTATAATTTAATTAGTATAATACATGGTTTGGATAAATAATCAGCCCCTTTATAGCAATCATTATAAACTTGCTCAAATACAATCAATCACATTCCATATCACATAGCAAGCCAATTATCCCCCACCTGACATCATCTGTATTGATTTTATTTAGTTATGAATAAAGCCTTCTGTTCCCTACTAGGTGCATAGTAATCACCATGTTTCTAAGATGGTGCTTTCAAATGGGCTCCAGCACAGGTTTAGAAGAAACATTCATAAATATCCCATTGGCTTTAGCTATCCTCTAGAGCACTGTTCAGAGCATTATTAAGAAGTGAAAATAAGCGTGGCACTATCAACATCTTGCTTAAATTTGGGAGTCCTTGCAAACAGGATGACTTAACCAGTGAACAGAGAAAAGGACCATGCAGTCAGTTGAAAATCTGAAGGACTTACAAGACTCTGTAGTTTAGGTCAGTCTGTGCATGTGGCAACAGTCTCACAAGCCATATACAAAGCTGGCATGTACAAGATGTAGTATCATCTGAAAAACGAACTGACCTTTCTGGACCGAAATACAAACACTATGTTTGGTGAAACCAAACACAGCTCACCACCCAAAATACATGGTGTATACACCTACTGTGAAGAATGGCGGTGGCAGCATTATGTTCTGAAGACTGGACAAATTGGTCAGGACTGAAAGGAAAACTATGCTGCCAAGTACAACTAAAGACTTCAAGAAACCCTACAGCTCTCTGTTAGATAGTTGCCAAGTGGGCAGGTGGTTCACTTTCTTGCACTACAACATCCCCAAACAATTTGCCTATTTGCCAGTTTACCTTGGGCCTAAGCGTAGGAACATAAATGTCCTCCAGTGACCATGTCACAGCCTTGACCTAACTATACGTGGATGAAGACAGCAGTCCTGAGCATTTCCACCAACACATTTGAATTAGCTAACATAATTCTGCAAGAATGAACGAGCAAACAAGTGCAATGCCGAGTGTCAATCAACCAAGCATAAACTGATCTGGTGCCATATAACGCTACACTGCTCACAAGTATCAGAAATATCATAAATATTTTATCACAAATTTTTGTGAGCCGTATATCACTTAGTCACGTCTTTCACTGGGTCGAAATAATTTTTCTTTGTTTGTTGTGAGTCGTACCAGCACAAAGCACATTTTCGCTATTAACAGCTTGTAAGGTTGAAATCTTTGCTCATTTAGGTAGTAGGATACCTCTATAGTAAGTGCTATATTGAGGTTTTTATAATACGTAATTATTTTTAGTGGTCTTGTGCTTCAGGAAAAATCTTGGAGGATGGTCTCACTGAAAAAGGTTTCCCTTTCTGGTTTCAGGGAGGGACAGTTGATGAAGATATATTTTATTGTTAACAGGTCTCGGCATAGTGAGTATCCTAGTGAAACTAGGCATCCATGTGTGAGTATGGTGTGTCTGAAGCAGCATTTTGTGAGGACTGTTTGACTGAAACTTTCATGAGTGTCTGTTTTTATTTTGTAATTTAGGCTGTAGGTTGTACTTTGTTGGACTGTTCTCTGTCACATTCATCTTGACTTTTGGAGAGGATATACTGGTTGATTTTTGAAGAGAAGTCTGTTGGAGGGATGGGGAGCATGGAGCTGCAAGTTTTGTCTGATGTTCTAGCTAAACAGACTTTTTCATTTACAAAACACATTTTCATGAACATTGTCACAGCGTAGAGGCATTCACAGGCTGAAGATCTCTCAAACATGAAGGGGCTTACAAACACACACAGACAAGCCGTGACACTAAGAAAAGCAGATAAACAGAGCAGCTTTAAAATATCACTCAGTCACGACTTTTGTATATGTTAAAAAAAACATATAGCTTTGCCGATGAATACGTAACCATACATTGGGGCATTATCCTGCTGCAGTATTAATCATTCTCACCAAAAAAGCATTCCAAACAAGCATTTACTAGTGGTCTCAGGGGCGGCATGGTGGCTTGGTGGGAAGTACCGCCACCTTACAGCAAGAAGGTCCTGGGTTTGATCGCAGGATGGACCATCCTTGGTCCTTTCTGTGTGGAGTTTGCATGTTCTCCCTGTGTCTGCATGGGTTTAATCTGGGTACTCTGGGAACATGCATGTTAGGTTAATTGATAGCTCTAAGTTGGCATTGACATGTATGTGTATTACTAGTTCTGATATAACCTTGTGTGTGTCGCTGAAGTGGCCACCGATGCCGATAGCAACATTAAGCAAACCGAATGAACAAATAAACAAACTAGTGTTCTCAGAATTCTGATCCCCACTGCATCCTCTGGAAAGTTTGCTGACTCACCCAGACCCACACCTAGCATGTCAAAGCTGTCTTAAAGCAACCCATAATACACATCCTACAGTCATACGTGCTCTCACTGCAAACATTTGTTACATGTCAGGGTAAAGCAATAAACTTATTATAGGTAAGTGACCAGACATTATCAGGAGTCATAAAGTCTTTTTTATGCTACTGTAATGTAAATATAAGGGGTGCTTTTACCAAAGCCGAGGGCAAAAGAGGACTAAATGTTTCAGAGATGCTGCTGAAAACACTTCTGACATCAACACAGCACCCAAAGCCTAAACTGCTGGTCAAATGGTCAAAGCGGTCAAATGACTGGTGCACAGCACTTCTAGGTACGTGAAGGTTCTTGTAGTGTTAAGCACAGTATAAACCTTTTAAAATGCATACGTCTTTTCTACACAGAGACATCTGTGACACCTGTCTGTAACACTGTGACAAGTGTCTGTCTGCCACATAACAATGTACCACAACGTAACGTAGTTTCTACTTATGCACATAGTTAAGGCAAAGTAAGGCAATATTCAGGTAAATAATGCAAACAAACCATCTAAGAATAAAATATGCAATATTCAAGGCAGTAATTTTTAATTTAATTTTAAATTTATTTATTTTAATTTGACCAGATTTATCCTACTACAATTTGCATGTCTGTATTTTTATTCAGAGGGGACTTGTTATTACATTATTGTGACCTTTACCTGAGTAATGGGCATCTGAGGTGAGAGGGTGGGAGATAGAGTGGGTGAGAGTTGCTGTGGGCATGTCTGCTGCTGCTGGGCATCAAGGTTGAGCGTGAGGGCTGCGCCAGTGGGTGCAGTAGTGGAGGAAGCAACATGGCTGGCTGCACTAATGCCCAGGTGGGTAAGGTTGGTGCTTAGGTTGCCTGTGCTGTTGGAAGTGCTGGGAGCTGTGAAGGTCACAGGGTCATCTGGGTCCAGTGGAGTGGGTAACGGAGAGGGAAACTGGATGTTTGTGAGATCAGGCAAAGAACCACCTGTGTTGTGTGCGGCTGGCATCAAAGTTGCATTCACTTCTTGATCGGGAGATGGGAATATGCTGGAAACATGATATACAGTGGTTTGCTCAGCACATAAATGTACATGCAAAAACGACATTCTGATTAGTACTTAAGCTAAAGCTCTTGAAATAAAATAATTATACACTCATTAACAAAAAAAAAGCCACCAGATAGAAATATTGGATTGCTGCTTTTGTTTGCAGTGGTGTCATAAATAGGCAATTCTTTAGCACTGAATCCAACAACTGTTGGGTTGAGTATGTGTTAAAGTCCTGCCTTTGCTGTGGAGCCACATACTGCCCCAACTGCTGATGTGGTAATTTGGGGAGCCATCGCATACGCAGGTTAATCCACCCTGGTAGTGATAGGAGGAACAATAACAGCTTCCTGATTTCTCAGCCTCCTTATCAGAATACAAACAGAATGCAGGAAATGTGTATGTAGTATTAAGAAACTGAAAAAAACAGCTTCAACCGCCGACTGTGGCAAGTATTTAGTGTTTTAGACAACTTTATCAAGATGCCAAGTTTCCACCGTAAATAAGCTTGACCAGGAATGGTCTTTTGGGAGGGTAATGGCCAAGAAACCGTTTTTTCAGAAGGGGAAAAGGGTGAAAAGCCAAAGATAACGCTCACAAAACAATGAAGATTAGTGGGTAACCGAGTGATAACTTGATGGCATTTTTGGGTTCGATACATTATATATGGTCATTATACCATTATTAAAACACCAAAGGTAATGGTGGCCTAAATCTTTGGCATAGTGCATTCAGATTATCGTAGACTTACTTAATTCCTGGAACATCATGGGACTTAGGATGCAATGATGTTTTCTGGTCATCTTTTTCCATTTCTGTGTCGGGATCCTCTGTGTCTGGGGGTGTGAGCAACAGAACTAAAACAAAAAGGAAAGTTAGACATCAGTGCCCATTATCTTTATAACTAGACAGAGAAAACCAAATTCCTGCTCATATTACCTCGTTTTGGCTGCAGTTCTTGAGATCCTCCAACAATAGTGTCTTGTGGAGCAGGATTCATAGCACTCTGGTGAAGTGCAGAGTCAGAATTCGTCCTGTAATAGATGTGCAATGAAGCTGAAAGTGTAATCAGCATTACATATGATGAAGTTTCCAAAGGCCAGCATTGCCTTACCTCCTCCAGCTGGTGTCAGGGGGAGGTGACAGATACACAGAGCCATACGGACAGCTGTCAATGTAAATCTGTGTTAAGCACAATACGTCTTAAATAAATAGCTGTTCAATTACTGTAGTCTCACATGCGGCCTTTATACTAACTTCAAAGTCTTAGCATAACACTTATAATGTTGAACAGCATGAATGAATAATTTACATTTTTAAAATCTGTAGAAACTGCAGTATGAAAGCAAGCCCTTTGCAGGTCTAATATATTAGCAGATATTCAGATATTACGTACTTAATTATCCCGCAACTAGAATTTTCAACCAAAATAATTGGAATACAGTACGTTGAAAAAGATTTAGTGTATTTTAGTCTTTTCACCCTGTTATCCTTCCAAAAAGTAGTTTCTTGGCTGCTATCCTTCCAGAAAGACCATATCTGAGCAATATTTTACAGACTGTAGATCAGGGCATGGTCAACTTGACATCCTGATGAAGCTGCCAAATGCTGATATCGCTCAAGTGTAAGGGGAACAGTGCCAGTTTAGATGGCAGATGCTGTTTTTCTAACTTTTTAAAAAATATTTTTTTGTATTTTTAATACTGCATACAAATTTTCTACTTGTATTCTATAGATCTGAGAAATTATTATACATAGCCATTATAACACTGCTAAAAATGGTATATCTAATCTAATGCTGGCCTATAACTTTTGCATAGTACTGTATATTGTGCAACAGTATCAATGCTTTGGCATGTAAATGCAGCTGCTACTATTCTTCTTCTGTGTCTGTTAACTGATTCATATACAGTCTTTGATGTTGTTCCATTGTCCTCAATATTGTTGATATACAGAATATTGAGACAAATTACTTGTCAATAATCTATTGACTCCACTTGATCTAAGTTTTTAGCAACAGAACAACATGATGTATTTATGTAAATCATTTACATAAAATCAATGTTCAGATTAAGCCTTGACATTTATGTACTTCCTTCCCCAGAAATAGATCAATGCAGCATAAAGACAATATTTAGATCTTTGTATACAGATCTGATAGCAATGATCTTTAAAAGATCCGTAATGGGTATGAAGACGTAAGACATAATTTCAGTAAAATTTGGCATGGCAACGAGAAAAGGATATCTGACGTCCATGCTTGTCTACAGACAGAGGCCTGCGATGTGGAGATGTGATCCGGTTCCTGTCCCGATACACACGATCCACCAAGCCATGGTGCCGAGTTGTTCGACTGGTATCCAGAACTGTAGTCTAAAAAGATAAGGGAATAAGTTTATGAAATGCAAAGCTAATTTCCGTTTTCTTATATGCCGAGTGTTGGTGGCCAAATACAAACACAGTGCAGCTTTTCAGTTGAAGGTGGACTGGCAACTGGAAAGAAAAGGCAATTTATACATGCAAAGCAATGTCAAAGGCATTGATGGAACGTCCATACTTCTCAAATGTATTACGCAGATCCAGGATGGGGTTTAATCAACTGACTTGTATGATGACGTTGAAAAATGCCTTTAAAATGAAATTCTGCCTAAAAAGGTAACAGATGAATGATGCAGGGAGCATGATTACTGCTACAATTAAACCCCAGAATCGGAATTTTCTTTATAACAAATAAGAAAATAGCAAACACGCTATTTGAACCTCTAACAAGCTATAACAAATGCTGATCTGGGAGTAAACTGTCTTCTTAATGAATTTTTTTAACCAAATCTAATTTTATTCAGTTTTTTATTATTAAGTAATACTTTTTTTCTTTTCTATTGTAGCCTTTAGAGCTAGAAGAAAAAGCTGTATGACTGTGAAGAACAGGCACACACATGCAGTGGTACACCTGATGGACCCTGCTCATTGGAGCGGCAGGTATAGTGGGGCCAGTCAGAAGGTTGCAGCATCAAAGGTAAGTGAGGTTTTAGGGAATTACCCTACATGCAGTAACAGATCCTGCTATTTGTTGGCTGAACCATTTTCAGTACCGGGAAACATTCAGATAACAGGTTTTAACTATTTGTTCTATTTCTTTTTTTGTACTATGGTGCCTGAGAGAGGAGTCTGCTCTAAATTTCACTGTTTTAACTTTGTTTATAATACTGTTTTCTCAGCGACAATAAATCTATTCTATTCTATTCTATTCTACTTCAAGTTGTACAGCACACCTTATCTGTCAGTATAAATGTAAAATATACCATATGTATTGAAAATTGTGAGATAGGATAAAATATGGTGATATAGCTTCTGAAAAAACAATTGTGTTCATTCTTTATTTTGGGCACACCTTGAATCCTAGCTTCCCCAATAATGTTAATACACAGTTTGTCAAGATTAAAGGTAATCAGTGACTACAGCAAACATTATCTGGTTTGAAACTTGAAATCAAAGCAAATGTTACAACATCTGTCAACGTTCCCTTTTAGGCATTAAACTGAAAGCGAGCTTCCTGAACTGCATGCAGCACTATCAACAGGCAGGTAGAAATAATTCCGTGCTCTCATTGGCTGGATGTTAGTGGCTTGTATTCAAGCTTTATTTAAAACAGAAAATTTGTTTGTTTTTTCACTTGGCTGCCTCGGTGGATCAGTGGGTAGAGCCGACTGCTGGAAACGGCTGTGTCACAGGACCAGGTTCAATCCTGGGTGGGGTTTGCAAGGTGAAGGCCTAGTGGTGTGTTTATAGAACAACCTCAGCCACTAAGAGTGAACTCCTAGTGCAAATCCCAAGCCTGGATAAATAGGGTTATGACAGGTTTATGTAGCCACAAACCCTGCAACCGTACAGAAATACAATACACTAAACACATTACAAAAGTTAAACTAGCTTATCCCACCCTTAGGTATAATGCTATATATACTATGCAAAATTAGCTAAATAGCAGAGCATAAAACAGCTATCCTCGTAAGGATAACAACATATGCCAGCATGCATTTACAGTCAATTGGGAAGGGTGTGGATCAGTGCTGCCAATCAAAAAATATGTAAATAGCTGTTAAATGTTAGACCCCAGAGTAAGGACCTTAACCCTCAACTTTCCAGCACATTCCCTCTGGATAGGAGTGTCTGCAAAATGGTCTGTACATAACTATACACAATCAGCCATAATGAAAACCACTTGCTTTTGCACAATTACTGTCCATTATATCAGTACCATTTACCATAAAGATACACTTTGAACATTTGCAAACTGTAGTCAAATGTGTTTCTTGTATTATTTGTTAACCCTCATTCAGACTGTTCTTCAGTGGTGAGGACCTTCACAGAGCATGTGCTATATGGGCGGTGGATCATTCTTAGCATTGTGGTTATACTGACATGGTGGTGGCAATGCATTAATAAGAGTAGATCAGACACAGCATTGTTGCTGGAGTTTTTCCAACACCTGTGTTGCTGCCAGACTGACAACAGCCCACCAATCAAAAATGATAAGCCAACAGCATCTGTGAGCACTGGTAACGGACTAGAAGATGACTAATACCAACTGTGCAGCAACAGATGAGCTACTGGCTTTACATCTTCAAGGTGGACCAAACAAACAAGGCGGATTTGTCTAAGGACAGTGAGGGGGCAAAGTAGTGAAAAACTATAGCAAACTGCTGTGTCTGATCCACATACCAGAGCAACAAACTGCATCAGTATCACTGAGAATATGACCAACCACTATTTTACCAGGGGGATTGTAATGGGGTACAGTTGGGAAGTGGGGTGTCCTGAAAAAGGGTGAAATGGGTCTAACAATGTATCTAGAGTAACAGAAGGATAGCAGGTTGTAATTGTACAACTACAAAGTGCACCTGTCTGGTAAGTGAATAATAGACTATGAGCGTAGAGGAGGTGGCTTTAATATTATAGCTGATCTGTATATAAATATAAAGCATCATTTTAATATACCTAGACTTATATTCTTAAGATGTACACACAATACTTGTGAGGTGGAAACCTACTGAAAACATTGACAAAAACCAAAAGACTTCCGATATAGTATCTAATGGCTCACCTGAAACGGTAGGTCAGTGTTGCTATTTCCAATCTGATTGACATTGGGCAGTGAACCTCCATAGCACTGAGCACGATTCTGGCCCAGTTGTAAATACTGGGTCTTCTGTAACTGCAGCTGTGCAAAATAAAAGTGCATGAATGAGTGCCAAAGTGAATGACCGCATGAATGTATGAATGATCAAAAACTGAACTCAAAATTCTGTCATGAGCACAAAATTTGATGTACAGCAGGAAAAGCAGATCAGTGGATATTTGCCCATGTACAGAGGCTCTTGACTGTTATAATAACTGACTGTGATGCGAATGAAATAAAGCATGTGTGCATATCTGGCAAAGTTTTAGAATGAGAGAACAGAACAAGATCCTGGTTTTGCCCGGGAAGAAAGATGTGACACGATCTAAACTACACACATCGTACCGACATTTCGTATTTATTATGCCAAATTCTGTATATATATATTAATAGACCGAACGAAAAGGCTATATATGTAACATACAGAGTAAACGTGAACCCGGTAAAGGCTGGAAGTAGCAGTGCAGATGTGCAGCACATCTGTAGCCCATTTTGTCGCGCTGGTTCGCTTCCCCGCATCCACACATCCCTCTGCGTGTGTCTATTTCATACGTCTAACGCGTTCAGTAAATCATGACACGTATTGCTATATTTGTGGTCGTCTCGGTTTCATTCTGGACCCTAATCAGCAGGAAGGTCTGGGAATCATACGTTACGCTCCGGGCCGTAATGAGCCAGAGCTGCACCGTCAGTTTGAAGCGGAGATGCGCGTCAAAATCACGAAGATAGAAAGCAAACCAGACACGTACCCGCGCTGCCCGAGTAATGCTCAGGTCTTTCATGACTTCTTCAAACGCTGCCGTTTCCTCCGCCTGCTTTTGGTTGTGCAGCGCGATCTTCTCGCTGAATTTTCGCGGATTGTTTGAGGTCGCCATCTTCAGTTCTTCTCCAAAACAGACCTTTGCGCCAGACGTGAGAGGCGCCGTCGCGTCGTCACCGCGCACAGCATCATGGGCTCTGAAGTCCTCCATTCATAACATGAGCCAGAATGTAGGCCATATGGTAGCACGAAGAGAGTGTGAACAACACTGCGGGAATAGTGGCACTGACTACCCAGCGCCCCTAGATGGAGGCAGGGGTGTCGAAAACAGGGAACTATATTTACGAAACCAAGGGCACTCCAGCGAAAAGAAAACAAAACATTCAGAGGGAATTGTATTAAGTCAGTGAACAGAAATATACGTACTGTACAGGCCTTTGCTGGCTAAGCCTAGTAGTAAACCAAACTAGTATATAAAGGCTTACTTATAGCATCTGTGGTGTGTGTGGTTACATAGGGTTATATAGATACTAGTCAGGCCAATTTAAAGTGACCAATTCACCTAATGCATATCTTTGGAATGTGGAAGAAACCGGAGTACCTGGAGTCCCAGGGCCGCTGGAACTGGACGACCGTACTGCTTGGGCCGCATTGTTGACCTTTATTACGATTGAAAGAAAAACATACAAACCTTGGTGTTATTATTATTTTTTCACAAGTAATCAACTTTAATGCAAAAAAAATCGGGTGAGAGCATGTCACTGAAAAAAGCAAAGATCAAGAATTCGTGTAGCAATAAATCAAGTTAAAAATTAAAGCATGGAGGAAATTCGACACCTTATACTCATGTTGCTGTGAAATTCAGGTCATGGACATTCAGGGAGACATCCAGGGTACTGAGGAATTGAAAAAGAGCCTGGATCCAACTGAACTCATTCCTGTGCAGTGACAACACATCCCAAAGGCCAAAGCTTTACATAGATCTGTTATTAGCATTTTGACTGATGCACTTTGCTACACCATAAGGTGAATTTGCAGTTGGAGCTAGATCCCTGTGCAAAGGTTACGTTTGGTGTAATGATGGATTGCTGCTGCTACTAGACTTACAACTTTACCTGGCACATCTAGCTGACTGTCCTGTGGAAGATGGAGTGTGGGTCGATCCTGTCCTCTGTCACAAACACAGAGCAAACTGTACAGTTTTTCATGTAGTTTCTCAGGTGTTCATGGTGGACTGTCTGACATGAAACAGCGTGCAACTGACGAACCGTGTCATATCTGCTAATGAGCAGAAGAGACAGTGGAAGCACTTAGTTATTTTTACCTCAGACTTCCCATCCCCAGTCAGATATGGTATCTTTCTGTTGTTTCAGTATTGTTTTAAGATGTGATATTTTAGTTAGATATCCGCAACGTCATGCTTTAGCCATAAAATAAATACATATAGTAGCAAGCCACAAGACATGCTGTGCTAATGATACAATAGAATACTTTGAAAACACACTCAAAAGACCTTTAAAAGATTAGTCTGACACCCTCTCACATCTACGTCATAGATGCTTTAGACACCGATTTTGCAAAGCCTGGGGTTCATGCATGGTCACTATTTGCAAGATCACTCAAGTGCTACACAGCTCTAACAAAACTCATGATTTTATTCCGACATTGGAAATTTGTCTGCCATTAGAACAAGGAAAATAAATCGACATGCCAGACATGCAATGCATTTCAGGAAAAAAATGACATGCACACATCAACATGGAGCAGAGAGGCCGCTGACACCACAATATTACTATGATTACTCCATGATCTATTGGTCATACACCATTTTAAAACCCACTAATATGGGCCACAATTTGACAGCACCTTTATTTTTGGACACTAAATGAAATGTATTAAAGTTCAAGTGGATCTTCATCTGACTGTACATAGCTAATATTTTCAAAAGATAACACTGCCCAACTACAACCATAGCATTTTAGGACACTGCTGTGCTTGTTACATCATTTTAACCATATGCAGTTTCAAACTTTGTATTATTTCCTGTTTTAATTATGAAATATTGTTTGTTTGTTTTGTTACAGTCACAAGGCTACATCAACATTTAAGGTTATATTAAAACTAGTCATATATACCAATCGTGATGGGTTTAGTGTAATCAGTTATAATAAACCATATCTTCTGACTGTTGAAATGTAACCAAAGCACTCAGATTAATCCTACAGAGACACAAGAGAGGACCCAGATTGCTACCCTGGGATCAAACCCAGGACCTGCTTGCTGTGAGGTGACAGTACTAGCCAACAAACCACCCAAACTGTGAAATGAACTAACTTAATTTTACATCCAGGAACTACATAATTATACGTGATACATACGTGATAATCTGCACGAGCTGCAGATTTTATACCTTATAGTCATATATATATATATATATATATATATATATAATTAAATAATTATTAAAAGAAAATAGTTATTAAATAAAAGCAATAATTACAACTGTCACCTCCAGAGATCCATGAATTCCTGTTTGGACTATGTGAAGTTTGCATGTTGTTACTATATACAAATAGAGACACCATGAGACACAAATCATTTTATGATAACTTTTTACTTTGAAGATGCCATGTATTGGTGCAGAAAGTAAATTAAGAACAAAAATCAATAATGATCTTACATACAGACATAAAAACACATGTAAAGCAGGAGAGCCCAGCAGCATAGGACATTGAACAATACAGCTAATCTCTCATGTTTCAAAATATATAGATCATAATATAGATCACATAACATATTTTACATACAGCATCATGACATTTTCCAGTCACCCATTATTAATTCTCATTTTATTCTCATTATGAACATAACAATACAGTACATATACAGGACATACATACAAAATAATGATTTTTTGTGCACTTCAGGAACATTCCTGTTTTGTCAATTAATACATAACAAGATCGG
>JAUZST010086993.1:0-19917 GCA_034779995.1 Parotocinclus haroldoi
TGACATTATGGGACTTCAATCTCAAAGACAATTGATAGTTAATTGTATATTTAATTACAATATATATATATTGTTAGTTGACAGTCAATGGCAGTTAATTAGAACTTCCCAATGTATCCCCTCAATGCAAACCTGCCCTTTTTGGCTGGCAATAGCCACTGCTGGGGGCTGAAATGTTTGTGACTATTTTGGTTAAATAAAAGCAAATCTGGTTTAGTGCTGATCTTCAAAATAAGCTATAACAGATTCAGTATGATGGGATTTGTCTTATCTGCTGTTTATCCTACATGCATTCTTTTGAATGTCTGCCCTGGTCTGATCGTTTTGAAATCACAGAGCTCTATAGATTATCTACGAGCAGTCCAACTGGGTTACATTTAGAACCAAAACACAGCACTCCAGGAACACAAGCGATGTACAGACCAATACTTTGTATACTGAGAATACACACAGAACACAGGGAAGCAAGTGACGAGCACCTTCTCTCTTCATGCCCATGGCCAGGCACTTCTGGTAGCGGCAGTACTGGCAGCGGTTGCGCTGGCGTTTGTCGATGGGGCAGTCCTTGTTGTCTCGGCAAGTGTAAGTCAGGTCTTTCCTCACTGTGCGCTTGAAGAAACCTTTGCAGCCTTCACAGCTGTACACACCATAGTGTTTACCTGCAACAATTGTTCATCTGTTATTAGGAAGCGCCGAGCTGAAGCTTAGTGTCGATATAGTACAGGTATGTGTCACTTAACGACCATGATTGCTGGTCAGGTGATCTTGACATTGTCCAAACCCCATATTACATAGCTTACTTATACACTGCATACACTGCTCACAAAAATGATTTGTAAATGATTATGAAGCGAGTAAAAATGAAGCATTCTGTTAGGGTTCCTATCTCTCGACCCCGGAGCGTTCTGCCGTCCTCGCCAATTGCCGGTACAGAGCAATCGGTGAGCCGGTTTATAACCTGTGCTTAATTTATGACCTGATGACGAACACCTGCTTTTCCCGTTACTAAAGCGCGGGTTCTAGGGTTGTTCGTGGCCAGGTCTTTACTCCGCTCCACCTACGCTCTAGATCGTAGCGATCACTTTTATGGTTAGTTGGTAACACCCCAGGGCTTATAGTGCAGACGGATGCATACAGGGGAAACCCCGGAGGTACTTAGTATTTTAGGGACAAAATGTTGTGAACAACACTGTTTTGTCACACAATCAGTATTGCTGTGCTGAAACACTTGCAACTGTCCCACAATGAATGTGCTACAACCTGTGTCTTATCCACAGCCCAGACACAGCTCTCTCACTGCTCTTCCACTAGCTCGTATGGCTGCATGCTGGCTCATCTATCTTCATGCTGGATTGTGTTTCTGCATGCTGGTTAAACTCTCCACACTCTGGGTTGTCTCACTGCATGCTGGTTCGTATCTCGGTGTGCAATCTCTGTGCATGCTGTTTTGTATTTCTGTAAGTGGATTAATCCCTCTGCTGTTTCTCTTCATGCTAGGTCATCACTCTGTGCTGTCTGTCTGAGTGCTGGTTTGTCTCTCTGTGCTGTCTTTCTGAGTGCTGGTTTGTGTCTCTGTGTTGTCTTTCTGAGTGCTGGTTTGTGTCTCTGTGCTGTCTTTCTGAGTACTGGTTTGTGTCTCTGTGCTGTCTTTCTGAGTACTGGTTTGTGTCTCTGTGTTGTCTTTTTAAGTACTGGTTCATCTCGCTGTGCTGTCTTTCTGAGTACTGGTTCATCTCATTGCTCGTTTGTTAATTATGCTGTTTTTTGTTTCTCCGCATGCTGGTTCATCTCCTATTTGTCCCTCTGCTGTTCAATGTCTCTCTGCATTCATATTTTTACATACTGGTTCATCTCTCTGCGCTATGTCTTTCAGCTATTGTTAGTCTTTCTGATTTATCCCTCTGTGTGCTGGCTTGTTTCTCTGTGTTGTCTTTCGAAGTACTGTTTCACCTTTTCACTTGCTGGTTAATCTCTATGCTGTTTTTTCTGTGTGTTGGTTCATCTCTCTGTATGCTGGGAAACCTGTCTGTGTTCTGGGTTCGTCTCTCTGCTGATTTTAATTTCCGCATGCTGGTTGATCTCTCTGTTTGCATCTCTGCGTGATGGCTCCTCTCTGTGCATCGGTTCATATTTCTGTGTGCTGATTCATCTCTCTGCACTCTTTCTCGTCTCTCTGCCTGCTGGTTGGTCTCTCTGTGCACAGGTGCTTTTCTTAAGGAAAGTGATCCACGGACATACAGTATATGCGATTGGACGTTGACTGAATGGACGTTTTGTGGCACATTCCTGTACTACAGCTGACACATTTTCCAAGCTGAGCCATTTCTGTATTTTAGAAAATTAACATATAAAAACGTACTGAAAATGTACTGTACACTGATCTAATGTACATATCTAATGTTGATATAAGGGGACAAAAGAAGAACGTAAGAAATGTATGGTTGAATGTGTAACCTGAAGATCGATCTCCGCAGATGGCACAGATGTGTTTGGTTAGAGACAGTGACGTGCCGGTCGGTTGAGAGGGGACCTTCATGATTCCGTTCAGACCCAGAGGAGGTTTAATGTCTTCAGGGCTGCTAACTGAAGTCATCGGAGAGCTAAGCTGAAACAAAATATATTTGTAAGGACCTATCACTGACCGTGTACTAAGATAGCCTAATAATACTTAATCCAAACCTGTAATATAAATCTATAAATGTAAACCTCAACACTCATGAGGGATCTCCTTACTAAGTGTTTCAGGGGGTCAAGGTATCAAATGGTAGCTCAACATTACATGTATTGGTATTTTTTTAAACATTTTGGAATGGCTATATGTACTTAATGTGCCTGTTCAATTCAATTCATAACTTGTCAAAATAGAGACGAGACTTTTAAAATGGAAAGCAAATGATGAAGCAGACTGGGACAACTTCACTTACACAATGATCCCAAAATAAACCACAAATAAACTACACTCGCACCACCTCTCATGTGTTCACATATGCAAACAGAAACCACAACTCAGCAGTCTCAGACCACATGAAATGCTGAAACGAAAGTGTGAAAACACCAAAACTCACTACTACTGACACCCTGCACGTATCATGGCTCATAAACTTTTCAACTTCCAGGAATTTGTTGAATTAAATGTACCTGACATTGAGAAAATTAGTTTGCTAACTACTGAATCAAATATTCCTTCAGTACACACTCATCGGCCACCTTTCTAATACCGAGTTGGACCCCCTTTTCCCTTTAGAGCTGCCTTAATTCTCAAAGATTTTGTTGTCCATGCTGACATGATAGGATCATACAGTTACTACACACTTGTCAACTGAAACAGCTCCTGTTCCACCACATCCAAAAGGTGCTCCACTGGAGTTAGATCTGGTAACTGTGGAATCAGTGAACTCACTATCATGTTACAGAAACCAGTTTGAGCTGATCTGAGCTGTATGACTCGGTGTGTTATCCTGCTGGAAGTAACCATCGAAAGAATCAGAATAATTAAAGAGTATCAAGAAAATCCCACACACCATTACACCACCAGGTTATTTAAGTGACTGTTGTTTTTCTATCAGCTTGAATCAGTTTTGGCATTTTTCTCCAACCTCTGGCACCAACATTTCACTAGTTGCCCAGACCAGCCCATCTAGCACCAACCTTAAAGTCATTTAAGTCCCTTTTCGTTCCCATTCTGATGCTTAATTTGCACTTGTACTGAACATGACTACATGCCTAAACGCATTGAGCTGCTGTCATGTGACTGGCTGATTAGATATTTGCGTTAATGAGCAGTTGATTAGGTGTAATTAATAATGTGTCCAGTAAGTGTGTAATATACTGTAGAACAACAGATGAGAAACAAACGTATAGTCTTGTGCAGCATGTTACTGTCACTTTTACCAAAACGTAATACATATTACATTTGAAAACATTAATGAAACTACATTTTGGAAGTATATTGTTGCAGAAATAGCTGTGGAATGCTTACAGTTTCATGAGTCTCATTTAATTATGATAGCCACAAATTTCCCTAGCAGAGAGTAAACATAAAAGTATCTCAGATGTTGAATGAAGCTCACTTTAAGACGCTCAGAGGATCTCAGACAGGGAAAAATAGCAACTTTCATTAACGGAGCTGAGTGTAAACACAGCCTAACCTCACCCACAGTGTGGCAATCTGAGAGCGCTTCTTATGCATGTGCGTTATGCCATGAAATAAAACTTCAGGTCCACACTTAAAGCAAAGCTCTAAATATCGGATTCTTTTGATTCATGACGCTACATAAGCACATGCAAGCATGCACTTTTCCCTACCTGTTTCCTTTCTTGCATTTACACCAGTGCACATGGTTGTGTTACTTTTGACACGACTTATCTAGTAGTTACAAAATGTTGAACTCACACAGGCGTACTGTATCCTCTCTGACTATTTTGGGTAAATCTGCAACTCAATCTACCTTTGGGTACTCTCTACTCACTGTGCCACTGCCTGGACATAGTGAATTTCACTTTTAGGTAGAGATAATATTTAAACAATTTAATGTTAATTTACATTACACAGTAAGGAGCAATTGCAATTTTGCATAGTTTTAGACAGAATGCAGTGAAATACTGAATGTTCACAAAGTTGTTTTCGCAACTGTAAGCCACGAGAAAGTCTAGTGTAAGCACTGCTTTACTTCCTGCAGCCCCATTACTAGCCATCCATCCATCCATCCATTATGTTCCGCTTAATCCGCACGGGGTCGTGGGGCCAGCCTTTGCCCACCCGGCACAAGGGCAAGAACAACCCTAGAGGCGCGCCAATCCATCTTAGGGCACACACACAGTCACATACTAAGGGCCATTTTAGAGACACCAATTAACCCAACACGTATGTCTTTGGACTGTGGGAGGGAACCAGGGATTAAGGGGAGGACAAGCAGACTCCACACTGAAGGACTGCTCCACCCTGGGAATGCACCTGGGACCTTCCTGCTGCGAGGCAGTGGTACTACTCATGGAGTCTCCGTGCCGCCCCTCAATACTGACCAACATGTCCAAAATGAATCAAAAGTTCTATAGAACATCGCATTTGGAAAATGTGGTTGAATGTAGTTGAATGTGGACATCTGAAGTATTGTTTTACACAGCTTCAAATCTCAGGTCCTTCAACTTGGTTTTAAAGGTTCCCTGAGCACGTTTAAAGCCACTTAAAAAACTTGTTTAGAATGTTCTTTTTACTTAGTTTTTCACCAGGTAAACGATTAAAATTTGTTAATTTGTTAAAAATGATTAAAAATCATCACTGTTACACTTTCAAAATATCTGCATCTTTAAGTTTGAAATAACCTGAACATCCATGATTTGTCAAACCTGTGCACCACATAATATGCACGTAATATGCAGTTCTAGGATGCAGTGTTAGTTAGCCAGCTAGTTAACTTAACTAACCTAGCTCAGTTTTTTTTAATAGTGGGCTTATATAATAGCACAGATTATTACAAGAAGGACGGCAATGACTGGCGTCTACAATAGTAACAACAAACAAAAAAAGTGATTACAAAGCTGCGAAGAAAGGAAATCAACCAACAAGCAGGCTGAGATCTACAGATGCACATATAGTTCACTTGTACTCCCTCTCATTTTAATTAGAAGTTAAAACAGATTTCCTTTCTCTTATGAATGCTATTTGGACACCAATAAGGTCATTAAATAACTGTATAAACATGTAAACATTTAAACTGTAAATAAGGTCTTTTCACTGAGCTTGTTTCATATGAATTAGCTTGCTTGTCCATGCTTTTGAATTGCTGTGTCATTTCTGGGACTCTTTTCTTTTTTACCTTTGTGTCTGAGTGTCTGTCTCAATAAACAAGAGAAGCCAAACGGTATTGAAACTAATAGTGATGGGCCGATTCACATTTTTTTTCAGGTTGCTTCCGATTCCAGTGCTTAATTCTAATACAGGACAGACATGAACTGGTGGAACAGACTCATTAACTAATACTCAGTGGAGGGAGACGTGGATCAGGAACTGCATAGTGGAACAGAGTCTGGTTGGAACTGGTTGCTATTGGGGTTTGTCGAGGTTTGTCAAAACTAGATTGTGTGTGAGGTTTCCTCACTCAAGGGCAAACCTGTCATGTTCTCCTGTGCATGTCTTTGTCTGAGATCCTGCTCCCTGTGGACTGATGTCGGTCCTTTTTCTGAAATGAATTGTCCATCAGGCAAATTATTATTCGTTTGCTCGTACTGCTACTTTACCAATGCTTAGCCCAAGTGATGGATGCCTGCATTAACAACCAAAACAGAACACCATACTAATCTCGATCCCTCAAATAGATGTGATACATTTTAGGCAATATGTGACGGCTCAATTAAAAGATAAGATTTATGTCTCTAATTATAACTCACCCTCTTTGTTTAGGTATTGTTTAAAAGAAAGAAAGAATTCATCTTGCCTCACTTCTTATGAGTCCACATGCACCCATTCAGGACATATCATGCCTGCAAAGCAGCAGATCTCAGAGAAAACAGTTCCTCACACATGCCTTCCTGGGAAATATTAGTGAGGTTACTCAGACTATAAAGTCAGTTCATGTTAAAACACCAGGGTGTCTGTGACAGCCAAATGAAAACAGGTAATATATCCAGTTACTGGACTGCGCTGGCAATAACCTGAATTGGTAGCTTTGAAGTTTCTGTGGTCGTGTTTTATACGGTGCCTTAAAAAACCCAAATGAACTGTTATGTTAGAAACCGTAAATTTGAACATGCTTAATTCTGCACTGTTACTTTATCCAAACTACTGCTGTAAGGTAAACCTGGACTTATTTTAACAGATGTAAGCACGTAAAACATGTTCACTTAATGCATGCTGATGGATGGAAACTATATTGATTAAAAGAGAAACGATGTTTTGTTCATTCATATTGTAAGTCAAAGGGTAGTTGATGGGACTGTCAACAATATTTTTTTAAATGCACAATTACACTAGATACATCATTTCATATTTATTACGGCAGAAACATTACGCAATTGCACTTTTAAAAGACTGGAATCATAAATACATTTCTTTATCAATAATAAACTGACACTTTCTTACTGAAGGATGCAAAGCACCTCTTGAAATTTGTGATTTAGAATGCCTTATTTACATAAAGTCCCATTCTCAACCACCACATACCCATGTTCCAATAGCAGTAAACCGTCTTCTCACAAATGTGTTCCGTCAAACTCTATTCGCACAATGAGAGAATGCAGTGACTTTTTTTTGTTTGAAGTAATATCTAGAGTGACTAACAACTCATATAGTCTCATAATTCTAGCAAGCCTGGGCAGAGGTGGGACTGAACCCTGGACCATCAGGTCCAAAGGCCTGTACCGTAGCCGCAAGGTTACAGCAGTTCTAGTTGTGTTGAAGCATTTTACTGTTTTTTTTGTTGCATGTGCTGCAGGATGCAAAAAGACTGTGTAAAAGTTCCACACGACAGACATGTTTGTTTATGATTTGCCGACGCGCCTGCACAGTGTTAAAGAAAGGGGGCGGGGACACAACACTGCATACAGGGCCCCTTTGATTGGCAATGGAAGGTGTTAATCGGCATATGACGGTCACGTGCTTTGTCACAGAAATCAGTCGATAATGATCAGTGGCCGATCGATCGGAGCGCCATAATAAAAAAACAATCTTCAGCTAAAGTTTCCTGATTGTGACTGGCTTAGGAAACTACAAAGCAGCTTTGTTAAGTAATATGTCTTTTGTTCTTTAGCCAGTAGCAGCTAGGAAAGTGTCTGCTGCAGCATAACTGGTGGTCCAATGACAACTAGAATTCGATGAAACGTCTGGATTGCCGTTTGATTGCGTTACGATGTCTGCACACGTGCATTGATATGCAGAGATTAGGCTGAAGTGCTCCTTTAAGAGCTCTAAGTATGCTAGGCACTAAAACAACTGCCATGTGTTTCAGCTGTTTACAGGATGCGTGAGTGTGTATATGAGACACGTGGCTACGGCTGGGTGTTGAAACAGTTTCATTCTGACACAGACCACATGGCTGAACTGTAGACATTAACAGGCGGCTCATTTCCTGTCTGCCCAGGCTCTACCCAGGTGCTTCTGGGCCTCCACTCTTTTAGCCCACTAATGAAGTTCACAGCGCCCTTGTGGCTGCCTAAGAACGTATGTGAAACGCGGCAGTTGCACATCAAGAGCTCTTTAAAGGGATAAAAAAGGATAAAAGGTTGGGGGTGGGGTAAATTCTCTATTAGTAACCTCCCTACAACAGTTATGTCTCAAACAGTAACATCTAGGGGTTTAATATTCAGACCCCCCTGGATTTTAGTGGCTAATTTAGAGTGCTCTGAAAGGAAACCTGTGTAGCGAGACGGGTAAAAAGTGCCTCATTGTTTTCATGCCAGTCCAAACATGTTGGCGCTCCGCTCGCAGCTCTAATGGCTTAGTGGGCATTTGCCTTTCATTTACAGGAGGCCTCTCCTTAATGAGGAAGAATATAACTGAGATGGTTTTGCATGATAAAGGGGTACATAATATAGTTTTGTTATTGCGTGCTAAAGATAACACCTTGTTTGTGAGCGGGCTGAAAATATTTGGCTTCATCGCGAGATCGTTCTATGGAGTTGCAAAACAAAGAAGACACCAGAAACGACCAACTTCCAGCTGACCTAAGCTATTTAGCTGGGTGTTTATACAACGTGTCAACATTTCACAAAATCTAACGGAGCCACTGGCTCAGTGCAGCCACACAAAGTGGCTCCGTTTGTCTTTCAATTACAGCAGCACACAGTGATCCACATTAACGGTCCGTACGTCTGCAGTGTTACTGGAAACTGCGTACAGATCGTTATACCAGAGTAAAAAGTGTGCATTACATCATTTGGAAACTTCAATATATCTTTTATGAGGTGCCATAAACTCTTTCTCAAATTCAATGTCTCCACAGCTTGACAAAAATCCAATAACACCACAAGGTTTCTATGAGAAACTAACATTTTTCCATGGTTGAAATATGACCCAACAGCCAAGGTCTATGTAACGAAGTGAAAGCAAATAATAACGCAATGTTCCAACCTGATGATATTTTTTGAACTAGCTGCACGCGGCGGACACACAAACATCAGAATGAATTACTCACTCAACTGTTTACGCATGAATGCATGGGATTTGGCAAGGCACATTAAGTTTATTCAATGTTTGTACAAACGCTGGCCTGGTTTCTCAACAACTTTAAAACTTACAGTATCTCTAACCAGATGTGCTTAACACTTGCGGTTTGGGAAACCAGCAACTGAGAGACAAGTAAATACAATGTACTGATTTTATTCTGGCATAAAATGTAAAGGGTTCCCTTTTTCACCCATTCAAATATTTGTGTCACATCCTAAATATCTTCAATATCTACACTGTCAGGCAAAAAAAATGGATAAAGCCCAAAATGGCAAAACAGTAAACTTCTAAACTTCTAACAGTGTATTCAAAAAAGGACTCAAAAAAAGTAAGTACGGAACAGATTTCCCCTTTGATTTCTTGAAATGCTGAAGCTGTGGTTACACCTGCAGGCAACGTTTTACAGAAAGAAGAAAGTGTTAGCAGACTCAAGAGTTAATGACTCTTTTAAAAATCTAATTCCTTCTCTTCAGTGTGAATACTCTCAATAATATTTGACCAGACCACAACATGAGGCTAACTGACTTAAATTGAAATTCACCTGAGTGCATTTACATGCACTTACTAATCCAGTCCTTAACAATCTGATTATTCACATGTAAACATCTTAGATTGGATTAAAGCCTAGAAGACCCATTAAGAAATTTAAGTTAGACCAGTAACCAGATTTCTCAGTGCCTGCACACCCTTAATCACTTAATTTTAATCCGCTTTCTCAATCTGTGCATGCACGCAAATGGACAGACACTATTGCTTGTTTCTCTTGTGGGATCTGGCAACCCTGCAATTAAAATTCAGAACTCGTGAAACAGCAACCTGGCTGACTGCAAATGTCCTGTAAATTCAGAGCTTTCCCTTTATCTGATTACTTATGCATGTATACTTGCTGATTGCATTACTGACAAAATCTGATTTTCTGCAGTTATCAGATTATTAAGTGCATGCAAACGCACAACTGAAATCCGATCAAGGTCAGAATGTCTTACTATTCCATATAAATTCACTTGTAGTTCTACAAAGAGATTTTTGAAATGGACAGAGCAGTTCAGATTTAGCCTTAAACATGTTAACAATATTCTGACAATAACGTGAACCATAGCAAAAGGTTCATACATTTTTATATCAGCACACGCCTATCTAAGCCTGAATCTGGGGAATAAAAATACTACTGCAATCTGCCCTCTATTACAAACAACCTGCATCTTGACTTGCATTATAATCTTCTGAATTCACTCTGCTGAATAACCTGGCATGTATAAACAGAATTCCTTTAACACAACACAAATTCTAAACTCTGCTTATAGACAACATGTGCGTAAAACTAAAAGCTTTACTAGTGCCAACTTATATTCACCCCCATGTAGGCTCAACAATAATGATATTTATCACAATAGACACAACATTAATAGCAAAAAGAATATTTTTCTACGGAATATTCAATAGTTTCCCTTAAACACTTTAAATACAAGTCGCCAGGAAACAATAAATATGGCAAATTCGGTTGAATGAACAAACACCATGAGGTGTGCCCACCCTGGTTCACTAACAGTCCATCTGTAATTAAGTAATTACCCATATGATAATTAAAGGTGCCTGTAGTGACCTGCACAAAGCCAATCATTTAACAGTTCTGAATTTCATTTGTGCTATGTGAAGATACCAACAAAAACAGCGCAGTGTGTGAAAATGATAGCGTGTTATATTGATAAGGATATTTCGGCATGTTTGAAACATATTTGAACAAATTTTTTACTTTTCTACAGCGTGGTCGAAAAAGTCCAGCTTTAAAAATCTTTTCAGCCTGTTTCACAGCTGCTATGTTCACCCGGGCAGCAAACGCTTTTCAAAGACTGTGCTTCCTTCCCTTAATGTCGAGTGCATGGAGACCATAGAAAGAGAGCCGTTATCAGTCTTCTGCCCCTACCTCCAACATGTGGTCGAGTCCCACACATAAGCCGCAACATGAAGCGAAAAGTCGTGTCTTATCTTGGAAATCCTTTTGATAACTTTTTGTATACCGGATAGTTATTAGTCAGCCATAGTCAGAATTCGCTCTACCTCGGAGTTGTATTTGATTTTGTGAGCTTATGTTAAAGTTTACATTTCATCTCATTTTGTTTAATAGGTTTTAAATGTTTTATGTTTATTATATCGTACAGATATTCGGCTGACCTACCTCAATGTTTGCTGTTTTTTTTTTCTTCTAAATTTACCAACTATTTACGCTGCACAATTTTTGTAAGGTTTTGTTAGGTTAGGTCAGTTTGACTGATTTTATTTTAGATAATGCGTATCAAGGAGAAATAATTACCATATTCTTTTATTGATATTATTATCTGTGAATGCCTTAATAAATAAGGTAATTAGGTAATTAATAACTTAAGTAATTCACTTTTTTCTTATTTGGTGTTGTACTTGTAGAGATAACATTACACAACTGAAACACTAACGCAGTATTTTAAAGAACAATATTAGGTGCTTACTTGAGGACTGAGGCTAGGCCCAAAGGCCATGCTGGTGGAGGAAGGTCCAGTGATGGAGGGATGGCCCATGGGTGAGTTGATGACTGGGAAGGGTGACGCTAAGCCATTGATGGGTGAATGGAGCTGACCCGGTGTGGAGCCCATGGAGGACGGTGTGAGAAGGGACGGGTGAAGTGGGTGAGGGCCAACAGGGCGGTGACCTGTCGGGGAGTTCAGGGGAGACGAGGATAGTTGGCCTGATGAGTCTGTTGGATAGAGAAGTATATAAAAATTGGAAGCAATAAATAATAGTGGTATGGTATACTGAATAACACTGTATATTTAGAGTATACTTTGGGGATATGGTGTGCTATTAATTATTTACAGCGTGACCTCAGACAGATTTATGTTGCGTATAAAGAGACCATGTGTGTTTATATGTGCACAGCTGCACCGTAAAATGTATGATACTTTTGATTATGTTAACATGCTTGGAACTTAGACAGGACATGTTTTTCTGCCATATTATAAATATACCATTGATCCATTGTCATTCTCAATACAACACTATACGTTGACACTGACATTCCTATGGCGTCTGTACATACGGAAATACTGTACGTATACTATTAAATATTATTTACACACGTTTTACCTCAGAGTATTTCTGGTCAGGGTCAAAGAGGGTGGTTAAAAACTATGCAGGAATTCACAAGGTGCGAGGTGTGAGATCTCCTCTTGTGGCCAGCCCAATGTAGATATGTGTAAGGGTTGTTGTTGTGGTGCCAGACATTTATCCCTGTGTGAGTTTCCCTTTCTAAGTCTGCACCATGCCTGGCCGAAAGAGGCCGTAAAGACTCAAAAATGGGATTGCTGAGGCAAAGTCAATGAACCAGAAGGTCAATGGTTCAAATCCCATTTCTGCCAAGCTCTCACTGTTAGGTCTTCGAGCAATATTCTTAAAGGCTAGGCCATTTTTATGTAGAGCCATAATTGCTTTTTTCTTTGCCACAAGATGCCATGTTGAACCTCCAGTGACCAGTATGAAAGAGCGTGAAAGTGATAACACCAAATTAAACACAAGTGCTTCCTCATTCACACCTGAGACCTTGCAACATAAAGGAGTCACATGATACTGGGGAGGAAAAATAACTAATTGGGCACAGTTTGGCTATTTTCACTTAGGGGTGTACTCACTTATGTTGCCAGTCGTTTGGACATTATAGGCTGTATGTTTAGCTATTTTGTGGGCAAACTAATTAAGCTAATAAGGAATGATCATGGGTTTTACACTGCCACAAAAAAATAAGTATTTAAAATATAAATATTTCAAAATAAAATATCCTAATTTATGTGAGCAGTATATGTTCCCAAGAGGATATTTTAATTAATGTCTCAGCTTTGGCTTAATTTAAACAGGAAGCCTTCAATTTCAAGAAAGAAAATTATCTTTCACACTTGGGTTGCACTGGGTACACTCAGCAAGGCTACAGTGGCCTAGCAAAATGCTACAGTTTCCCAAGTCTTTTTAATTAACTACTAATCCAGGTTGTAGTTATTAATATAAAGTGTTGTGCAAAAGTCTAAGGACATAATTGGATTTGCTGTTTTAACAGTGGTAATAATAATACACTGTATATAACATACTGTCGACAATAGGATGTAGGACTTTCATATTTGAAAATATTGACTTTAGCAGTGTCAACGTTTTTATACTCGATATACATTCCGTGTATTTTCTGATTGTAGTCTTATAAAGAGACAAATTATTATACAGAGATACAAAATTATATTGTCTTTTGTCAACAGTCATTTATACCATTGACAAAACAATCCCAGACAGTTTTGGAACAAATGTGGCTCAGTTTAGGCACTGATGGCTGTCTTATGTTAGTAGAAAGAACCAAATTTGGCTCATCTGTTTGCCAGACACAAAAAAGTTCATCATGGCATTCAGACTCTGGGCTGCATATGGCAAACATCTACCAAAGGTAAAACTAGTGCAGGATATACATTTTGAGCCAAATGTGACCTGCCAGGTGCAGAGATTAAAGTCATCGCCATCATATCTAAACAAATGACCTAAGACTTTTGCACAGTACTGTACATTGCCACACAGAGTATGGATGCCCTGGGAGTCTTCTGTACATGCAAACAGATCAGTCAGACAGCATCTTCTAGGCCTGCTTGCATATATAAAGCTGTATTGTTTCATATATCATTTTAAATGTTACATAAATTGAGCAAAATGTGAAAAACCAAGACATAAAAATGATTAAAATGCTGCTCCAACAGAATTTGATTAGACCAATGCAGACATGGCATAATATTCTAATAAAGACGTTTGATTTATGTCACTCTGTCCAAGGCTCTCAGTCTCTCTGTAAAGCATAGGGTAACATCATTTATCAAGATAATTTATTCTTAGCACTCCATCAAAGAAGTTATCCATGCTGAATTTGAAAAACATACAGGAGGCCTGTCAACTGATAATGCATTAATGTAAAATGCTCTTTCACTCGCTAGTCTATTTTCACATACGAAATTGCTTTTGATTGCTAGACTGTTTTTAATCACTAGTCTAGTCTGTTAAACCGCCTTTGTTTGCCAATCCGGTTTCACATCCTACTCTGCTCAGACATTAATAAATAATCCAACTGAAACTGCGACAAGCTAGCTCATACTTTTCTTTAAATTTTACGGCTGTACCACCAAAAAGGGAGAAGTTCAGCCAGAAAACTAGAAAAGAAGGAAATCTAGAACTTTACGAAAGTCAATTATTCATTATACACTGTACATATAAAGTGATAGACCACCAGAAAAACATTAACCTAATTAGAAACTAATCATGATGCCAAGTTCCTTGGGGGGTACTTTAATTAAACTCAGCTCTGACTAAAGTCAAGTGGGAGAGTTGTAACATCTAGAAAGAACATGTGTTCTTCACTAGACGTTATTGCAATCATTTTTAAGTGTTTACAGCATATTGGACATTATTTTTCATAAAAAGTCTTTTCAGTATGCACATTTATTTTAGCTTGATACAGATGAGCATGATTGAGATTATATGCAAACGAAACAGGTCTGATTGCTGATGCTATGAGATAGTATTTAACTATAAATTCACAATACCTTTCATGTTTTTTTTTTGGTTCACATCTTTCTATGATGCAACTGATGTGCTAAAATGAAAAATAAAATCACGTTTTCCTAAATCATTCCAGACTCAATAGCCCATGGCGAAATTTAGACGTTTGCAAAAAAAGGAAAAACTGAAATTTGGTTCTCAATAATCTGACATCTGAAATTTAGATCTACGGTCGTCCATTTCTCTTAATCATCTCTGAGATGTTTCTACATCTTTATAGTCTCTAAAGTCTCACAGCTAACAATGCATATTAGAGTAAAAACAAGCCATGAGGAGAAAAGACCAGAGACAGGATAGTGTGGAGAAAGTCTGGAGTAGTGTTACAAAAAATTACTCACTAAAATTACCTCACTAAAAGCTTTTAAGAGAACAGTGGCCTCCATAATTTTGAAATGCTAGAAGTTTGGAACCACCATAACTCTTCCTAGGACTGGCTTCACCAACAAACTAAGTAATTGGGGGACAATGGTAAAGAACAGAGCTGACCAAGAACCCAATGGATTTTCAAAAAACCTGTTTGCAGATGGGAGAAACTTCTGGAAGGTCAACCATTACTGCATCAATACACCAATCTGGACTTTATGACCCATTATGTTGGTTCTATCAAAACAGAGAATCTTGTTTCTCACAGTCTCAGAGTCCTTTCTATGCTTTTATTGAAAACTCCTTGCAGGTTGGTCACGCCGTCATTTTTTTTTTTAAATCTGCAAAATTTGTAAAACTGTTCTCACTTTGTCAGTATGCAAAATTGAACTACTAGGTGACAACGGTAATGTCAGATAAAGTTCCTTTCAATTAAATTTCCTGTTTCAATGCAGACTTTAAACAATACCTGTATTTTGAGGTAACGAATAAGTAATGGCTGCATCTCAAAATACTAAACTCTCAAACTCATATAAACTTCAAGCAATATTTAGGACACTATTTGGGGGAGATCTCTTATATGAGCAGACAATGCAGTAGAACTTGTTTTATGGGATACCAAAGCTTTAGAAACACAGAACTGTCCAGAAAAATACATTAATTTCATCCTTTCTTGGTCATCAAGTAACCATTACCTACCTGAGAGCCATATAAAACCTGTTTGCATCTAAATGAACCACTACTAAAACAGTTGCTGCTTGAATGACTGTATCTGTCCAGGATATTTATTAAAGTCGAGGCACACTTTCACTTTCCGAGTTAATCTCCATCTGAGCATGTAATCCATTTAATCCATAGCTCTTTTCAAATTATATTACTGGAGATTATCTGATAAGATTGTTACTATTAAATGCAAACAAACAGTTTCCAACAACCATGCTGAGCTGCTTATCTCCATTTCTTAATCTACACATCTATGTTCTTGTTTTTCTTTGCTTCATACAGGGAGCATGTAACACACTCGAAATATGAGTATCCAGGAAGCTTGACCAGCCAAAACCGACATCTGGAGCTGACGTCAAGTCTACACCTTATTAACAGTGAAAATCAGCGTCACAAAAAAAGACAATCTCTATAGCGGAAAACCTGAACAAGTCTGTGCAAGCCTGAAGTGGAAGTCAGTAGATTAGAGTCTAGAAAACTGAGCTCCACTGCAACCACCACTATTAATAACCTTTAATTATACACCTGTTGTGCTCATGTAGCTATTTCTGTACTTGGTCATGGCATTTGGGTGCCTAATATACATGAGGTGTTAAGAATCTGATAATATTTGTCCATTTAAGTTGTGTATTAGTGCAAATTATTTCTCTAAAGAGCGAGGAGTAACATCACCAGAACCTTGTTCCTGTTTACATTTGAAAATATCGGTTTCATAGCAAAATGTTTTCCATGTGCAAAGACAATAGGACCACGCCTAGACTGAGCTTGCTTATGCAATATGAGCTTGAAGATCTTTTCCTGTCTTCTTATTTTGATGTGGTGTGCTACGAATAAGTGGCAAAAACAAATCACAGCTGCATCTCAAACCACATACTACGTACTACACGGGAAGCAAACATTAACTGAATCAAAATGAGAAATTCTTATTAAAGCAGCATGCAGTTTCGATTGTTTTCTGTGAAATATGCCGTATAACTGGTTTCATGGCTCACCAATGATTCAGTAAATCAAGACTTGTCCAGTCAAAAAAAATGCCCTTCAAAGATGTCAGTGCTATAAAAAAAATCCATCCATGCTACGATATATTAGTAGTGTAATAACCACAATAACAAAAAAACATAAATGTTACAGCTAAGTCCTTAGTTTGGTACATAAACTGCAAAAATAAATATATAATAAATGAATGAATGAATGAAACATGCAATACATAACTAAATAAAGTGTGGGCATAAACATTACACACAGCTAATGCTATTGACTATTGACATAGGTAAGACAACTTCAGTGGTTCATTACTTAAATCATCACAATGCAACACAGAATTCACCCCAGAAACAGAAATAACAAATTATGCAGCAAACCTCAACCAGCAGCTACGGAATGAGTGATTTAGGCTACGTTCACATTACCAGTCTGTAAGTGGCTTAATCTAAGTTTTTTTGCCTTGAAGTGGCTTAATTTGATTTTTTCAGAGCTGTGTGGACATCTTTTCAAATCCTGAGCCACTTTCAGATGTGGTTCTATATTGGTACACACTGGCCATGAGAACTGATCATGTCATTCCAACTTGTCATTTGCTTTAAATGTGCACTGGGAAGAAAGAAAAATGGCAGCAGTGAGGTTCTTTGTAACATGTAAACATTTTAATTGTTTATCTCTGGATGAGTGGGTCGCATGAAGCATTGCTTTTTTGGTTCAAGCACATCAGGTTTAGAGCGTGAACCACTCAGGCAAGAGTCCGACATGGGTTACATTATAAAATATTTTGCGCAGCTCCCAAAATATTTGGTGAGAAAACCGGATTTGGGCTACTTGCCTGATGTCTGAACCATAAGCATGCTGATTCTCTGCCAAAGCTCTCTTAAAAGAAAAAAAGCTGTTGTAGCATCAAAGGTGCATCCTTTTTGGGATGTCCACAAACTTTTGTCAATGCTGTGTATACGACTGATACATTTACATACAAAAGAAATGTCCTTCTTCTTTGTGATCTTCTCTGGTTCCCCCAAGTGCCCTGTTACATTAGATATAAACAGATGATGCTTTACATAAATATAATCACAAAGAGGCTTTATATTTAAAAAAAATTACAATGGGCAATCAGTGCAAATCTGCAACAAAGAAGCTGTTGTTTCATTTTACAGAACACCTGAGTACTCTGGCCTGTGAGATCTGACATTTCAAGCACTCCGACTTGCAGAGAGATGGACAGATAGCAACAGACCGAAGATAAACATTGGCACCTGCTGAGATCAGGGTAGGAACACATAGATTGGTCAGATTATTAAAAAGTCCTCAGTTCATTGAAAAGGATTGCTCAGAAATATGTGCTGCATTAACACTTAAATAATAAATCCAGCAAAAAGAAATCCCTACGTGATAATTCAATGCAGACTGTGCAATTTAGTCATTTATTATAATTGTAGGTCATGTGTTTATGTGAATAAAGCTTGTGTTACTTGGAAACGCATTAGCATACTGATACCGCTTTAAAAGCTGTGCTAATATTTGCCATGTTTGTAAGAACTCTTACAAACTGTTACTAACTGTTTTATTAAGGGTTATGTCCTAAGAAATTCATATAAAATACTAATTGAATGCAATGGTATATCTGAACAACGCAGGCAGAAATCTGTTGTGAGATCAGTTAGTGTGTGTGTGTGTGTGTGTGTGTGTGTGTGTGTGTAGGCCAATTGTCATTTTCCTCTTTATCATTCTTTATCTCTTTTGTACTGTAACACTGGATTTCTTAGCTGACATTGGCAATTTTAACAACACACATACAGATGAATTATATAACAATAACAACATTCTTTCACCATTGGTGGGTGAGCTAACGGCTAGATAATATAACGGTGTTTGACAACTGTAGTGCGTAGCACACAAAAGCCGTTTGACATCTGACAGAGTTGATTTAATTTGCAATGAAGAGTGTAAAACATATTTCACAAACATTTCCGAAATCTAAGACTATTTTATTTACTGCCCTACAGTGTCTGTATCAGTCGGCTTTTGATGGCTGTCTTGGTGATCATCTGCTTCAATAACGCTGTCCAAGAAGCAATGGTTTCACAGAGCAGATTAAGTTACTATCTGGGTGATTGCTGTTGTTTCAGCCACAATCACTGCTGACTGGTTTATAATATGAAGCACTCCATAGACAAACAGAGGCAGCAGGACGGGTTGTATCGAATACCTCAGTGACTCTTAATCATAATAACTACTAAGCCAGTCTAGCATCTAATTCAAACTAGGGGTTGAACACGCTAGACGACTACATCTACTAGTCTGCGCCGTGGGAAGCTCTCGACTAGTTGGTGGAACACACAAAATCACACAAAATCGTGTGATGAAAAAAATGATGTGAAAAAAAAATTATGATAGAATATAATAACAAATACAAATCTTTATAATAAAACATGCAGAAAAGCACACTGTCTATATCGATAGCAAAATGTAGTATGATTCAAAAAAAGATTGTCATGTTGCTCACCCAAACTGGAAATGATTCGAATTTGACTAATAAATACATTTAAAGTAGAATCCATTACTTGAGACTCCCAGAGCAACAAACCAACTAACGGACATGTACGAGATTTTAACTGCTTTCAGTCTTCCTGCATTCTTAAGGCTGAGCAAGGCTTAACACCTCCCATAACTCACTCTATTCTTTAACAAAAGGGAGACAGCTGAAATATTGATCTTGAAAAAACTGATAATATAATCTCAGAAACTCAAACTCAGTGTGCAGGGTTGATGTGAGAATCGTTACCCAAAAGCTGTAAACATTTAGACTGATTTGACGTTGAATATGACGGGCTATCAGAGGTATTCGTGTAGAAACTCACTTAGCGATTGCATTTCTTATATATTTAGGATGACTTGATCCTTTAAATATTAAAAATGTATCGTTCAATATCGACACTGATATGACACCAAGAGCTTCACTGTAACCCAGGCGACTCACTGTTATGCAAAACATTAACGCAAACCGGATTCCAAAAAAGTTGGGACACTAAACAAATTGTGAATAAAAACTGAATGCAATGATGTGGAGGTGCCAA
>JAUZST010087004.1:0-19917 GCA_034779995.1 Parotocinclus haroldoi
TTTTTGTTTTTTTTTTTTTTTTTTTTTTTTTTTTTCCCCCTCCCCTCCCCGTTATGGCCCCAGATCAGATTGCATGAGCTGCAGATCTGTGTGTTTGTCCTTCCGTGAGCATGAACCCCTACAATAAACACACAAAGCACACCTGGGCTTGATCGTAGAACCGAGTGCGTCTTTGTGTGTTGCACTGGAAAACGGAGGACGAGCGAGACGTTTTGCCTCGCCTCCTTCCCCGACCGCGTTTTGGTTCAGTTCTAAGTTGCTTCAAGTCAAACCGTACTGAAATTCCTGGCTTTGAAAAAGTCACAATAAACAAAAGAGAGCATTTCCTCTCGAGTCGTACGAGTTGTTTTTCTTACGCCGGTACCCAGCGGCTTAATACAAGTTTGCCCGGCCTGTTCGTGATGACGCAAGAAGTTTCCCATCGTTCGTCTGTCTCTCCCTTCGTGGTTCCCGCTGAGGGTCACAGTATGAGTAGGCTGACAAGGTCAACCCAGGCTACTTTATTCTGGGCTATCTTCAGACGTTCCCAAACCAACTCTGAGATATAATCCCTGTCTGCCCTGGGGTCTCCATCCATATGGACGTACCACCTCTGGCAGGAGGCCAACCTGGAAGCATGCGCCTGAAACTCACCTCGCAGGATTTGCCATATTCGAAATAATTTACAATTCATATCATCTTACGAAGTGCAGTCCAAGAAATGAGGGGTGCCCAGGAGTCAGAACTGGATCTCGTTTCTGCAACAGGAAGCAATACCGACTCTAAGCTGTTGGATATAGAAGCAGGTATATGAGATTATTTCATTCGGATCCAATCTGATGGGTGTACTTCGTGCCATGTTTTCCCACATGCCGTTTTGGCTCTGGCAGGCGCTTTAGGGTCCTTAAATGCCCTCTCTGGGTGGGCGATTAGATAACTCCCTTGTCTGAGTGTGTATCCTTGGTCTCCTAGGGAACCGTGCACATGCCCCGACTGAGCGGCACTTCGGTAGTCATTGCAGACCAGACGGTAAAGCCTGATTTATTTATAAAGAAAACCAATGTGGTTATGAGCTTTGAATTTGAAAGCCCTTTGGTATAGATTTGGTTCCATCGGTCATTAGTGCTGGGACTGTGGTGGCCTAGTGGTTAAGGTACTGGACTATGGTCCAGTAGGTCCAGGGTCCTCAGTTGTGTCCCTGAGCAAGCCCCCTAACCCACAATAGCTTGGATTGTAAAACTGTAGTAATTGTAAGTCGCTCTGGATTGGGGCGTCTCCTAAATGACAAAAATGTAAATGTAGTGCTCTTACTCTTAATGTGACCCAAAATGATCCTTTAAATGGGACAAGGATAGGATAAGGAAGCTCCCCTGCTTAATCCCAGGTTGGGTTAAAGGTTATTTGGTTGAACCAGTTGTATCGTGGTCGGAGTGGATCAAGTGGACGAGTCCTTGTCCAGTGAGAGTGAGTGATTGTCCAGGTCGAGGAGGTAAAGTGACTCAAGAAAAGGCCACAAATCTAGCACCTCTTCGACGATGATTTGGCTACCTTCCCTCCCTGTGAAAAGGTGTTCTTTGAGCCTTGCCTCTGTTCAGGACGACTTCACGTGAAAGTAATGACGCACACTCTGAAAGCCTGCACTTTCTAGGGTCTGTCTGACCCAGCTCATCTTTTGTACCGTTTGGCTTTCCACAGCATTTCGTGTTATGGACTCCTGACAAAGAGGAACGTTCTCAAATTTTCTAATCCAGCCCAGTGGAAAGATCAGTCTGCATGCAGGGTTGTGTTTTTAACCAAGAAACAAATGTGTGACAGTTTTACAGAAACGGTAATTGTAATTGTGTGTGTGTGTGTGTGTGGTGGGGGGGTGGGGGTTTAGCGGTTCACAGTGTGAGATTCAGAGCTGCTTCTAAGCGTTACCGTTTGGTCCACACTCGTCTCATTGTTACATTTGATTCATTCTTCTACCTCGTTGAAGTGAAAAATTCAGTGTTTCAGAAAGTCAAAACTGTGCATTTTGCAGAAATAAACAACTTGGAGTGACAAACTCCTCGTTTTATTCTTCGTTACATTTCCCCAAACGTCTTGACCACCTAGCTAGCGTGATTATACCCTAACTGAATCGGGAACAAACACTTAGGAACACCGTTTACACTTTGTTAGCAAAGGAGTCTCAGCGCACCGACTGCGTTAGAACAGTTTAGTCCACAGTTAACTCCCGCCTCTGCTCGTGAATTCTCATAGGTGGTTGGCTCTTGAGGAGACCGGCTGGTTACGGCTGCAACGTCCAGACTTGAATTACAATTTCCTGTTATTTTTACATTTGATTCATTCTTATGACCTCGTTTAAGTGAACGGACGTAGATCGGATTCTGTGTGTGTGTGTGTGTGTGTGTGTGTGTGTTTGTGTGTGTGAGTGTGAGTGAGATTCCACGTTGGGACTGTCTCTGTACCTCAGGACAGACAGGCTGGTTACTGGCCCGCCATGGACATGCTGATGTCCAAAAATTCAGTGTTGCAGAAAGTCAAAACTGTGCATTTTGCAGAAATAAACAACGTGGAGTGACAAACTCCTCGTTTTATTCTTCGTTACGTTTTCACAAACCCCATAGCCACCTAGCTAGCGGCTTCCTAAGCCGAATGCTAGCCCGCGCTTTCTAGACTCCATTCGACCCAGCCCAGATTTTGTCCCGTACGGCTTTCCACACACGCGGATCAGCATCCTCTTTCCCGCCCAAACCCAGCCCCCTTCTTTTTTTTTTTGTTTGCCCTCCAGGTGACGTCACGCCTTTAAATATTCCCGTTGCTTTTTTTTCTCCTTCTCCCTGCGCCTCCTCATCCCGCCCTCATTCAACGCTACTGCCGTACAATAAAACCCGAACACAGAGCTCCGGTCAGCGGCCAGCGATGCGCTACTGACTAATGAACACCGAGCGTGGGTGAAAACACTCTGCGAACGGCAGCTGTAGTTTGGGCAAAGTCGTTTTGAGGGCGTTTTCTCCGGCGTGAAAGAGAACCGCAGCCCCGTAGCTCGCGTTACCGTTACGGACCGTTGGGGAAAAGTTTGCGCGAGGACCATTCTCCTATTTTCAAACCAAATCCAACGGAAACTTCGGGAATGTCTCTTTCTGTACCGCAGAACGGACAGGCCGATAACCAACCTGCCATTGAGCTGTTCGTCAAGGTATGTGTTTAGTTTGGAAAAAGTTTCTGTTTTGCATGAAGAAATTAAAACGTCTTGGAATTCGGATTTCATCCCTCGATTCAATCCGTACAGACAAACGGACTAGCCAGCTAGCTCTCGGTCCTCAGCTGCTTTTTTTTGCATAATGGTCACGTTTAAAAACGTCCTAAAACAACTTAAATGCGCTAAAAAAAATAGTAATAATTTACTCAACACGAGGGTAAATCTGTCATAACTGCGACTTTCTGGTCAGTAAAGGTAGAAGGTCGGTTTTAAACGGAATAACGGGATGGTCTGGGTGTTCCGTACAGTTTTGCAACTACACGTCATCTAACGGGCTCAAACACCGAGAAAGAGCTCCCTATACACCGCCCGATGCCTCCCCCCCCCACCTTCCTTGGGATAAAACCGCTTGATCTCGAACTATAATTGCTCTTTCCTTCTAGAAGCTTCTTCCCTGCTGCTCACAGACACTTTTTTTTAGCTTTACAATAACTTTATACTGAGATAAAGGCTGTGGATTATAGCTGTTTATTTAACAGCATGTAGAAGAGCTGAAGTAGCTCTGCCCGAGGGAGAGGCAGCCGATAGGGTGATCAACCCGCAGTGAGATGGTGTCCTGTACCGGGCATGTTGTGTTTAACATATGAGGAGGAGAGGCACTGGTGGGCGGCACAGAAGGCCAGAAGGTCCCGGGTTAGATCACAGGGTGTGTGTGCGCGCGCGCCCTATGATGGTTTGACGCCCTGTCCAGGGTTGTTTCCGCCCTCGAGGCCAGAGTTGCCGGGTGGGCACTGGCTGGCCCGCCACCCCGTGTGGATTAAGCGGAAGATAACGAAGGTTAATTAGGACGACGATAAGGACAATTCGAATTGTTTTCTATAGCTCTTTTTACAACGGAGCATTGCCTCAAAGCAGCTTTACGATCTTAAGAGGCCAGTCCCAAATTGAGAAAGCCCAGGGCAACAGTGAAAAGGAAAAACTCCCTGAAAGTAGTAGGACCAAGACTCAAGAGGGGACCGGCCTCCATGGGGTGGTTTACTGTCCATCAGTGATGATTTTGTACATTTCCTACTGTCCTATTTACTGCTTCAGTATTTAAAAAAATAAAATAAAATTTGACATACCCTGCTTATCCAGTCCTCTTGGCTGAGGTTTTGCATAATGATGATATTCTTATCAGCCTGAGACTGGACGGGGTCATTGCATCGTTACAGACTGCAAATTTTAGAACACACCATAAAGCGATTTTTATCCAAGCCCAGTCCGTCATCGTGATTTCAGTCACCATCCAGCTCAGGATCTAGACATGACGCTAAAACGTGTTTAAAGCGTGTTTTCACACCCACCAGTTTTAAGGTCATGATGTTCTGCACATTCTGTGCTGACTCCACGCACTTCAAAACAAGTGTATGCATAGAACACGGACTGACGGTCTGAAACCGGGGGGAGGGTTTTTACCTCTCGATTGTTTAGCTTGAACCACTCACCATTACAGGCTAGGATGTGTTGACTGGTTTGCTTAATTGGTCCCCGGTTGCTCACGATGAGAACCCTTAGTGCTGTTAGGATGCATTTTCCGTGCGGGTCTAGATTTGCCTGCATCATTTATGCAGCACGCCTAAAACAGTGCTGCTTACCTCATAGCTGCAGGTATTTACTGTTTACACGCAATAGCCACGAGGAAGGACGGGGGCCTCTCCTTGTGATTGAACCGGAGCGACGTCCGTAGCCTGGATGCAGTTCAGTTGTAGAAAGTCGGACCCTGGCGCTTGTAGCCGGACGTGGGAAAAACGTTTCATCGTGTTAAAATGAAGCACGCCAAACGGCGCCATGAAAACCAAGAGGCGTGCTGCGTCCTTTGGGGTGTTTACTGAAAACTACATAAAAAAATGGGTTCTGCCTGTAAGCGCGAGAGCGTTTTTTTAGCTCGGGATGAGGACGCCCTCCCAAAAGCTAGGTTCTGATACGGCTCTGATTTCAAGGCTTAATTTGCTCTTATCCTAAATGAAACAGGAACGACGACGCCGGTTTCTAGCTGGGAAAGTTTGCCGCTCATGGCGGCTCTTGATCTCTTGAGGTCTGCCTCGGCACTTCAAAAGGAACCCTGGCTCGCTGTGAGCTTTGTGCGAGCTCGAGAGGCTCGCTGTTTGGAAGAGAGCGGGAAAATGGCTGGGAGAGAAAAGGGGGAGAGGGGAGCGGTGGCACTAATGGGGGTTGGAGGGAAATTGAGGGAGGGGAAGGAGTCAGAAGTAGGAACACGCGTGCACTCGGGTAAAGTTCGGGAAGCGCATTCATATCAACACAGAAGAGTTTTGGAGATGTTAATAATTGCTGTTAAAAAAAAAACAACTTGTGCCTTCTGCGGAGGATGCGGGGGGGGGGAGGGCGGGTTCCATCGTAAAGATTTGGCATAACGAACGGTGATTAAAGAGGGAACGACTGGAATCTGTTTCGAATTAAGCGCCAGTTTGCGATTCGACTTCAAATCTATGCAGGATTTTATTTATAGTAGTTCCTTAAAATGTTGTTTTTAGTGCCGAGTTTCAGCTGCATTTCAGCCCTTGAGACGTAGATTTGTCGTTCAATCCGTTATTCGCTTGTGGCACAGAGTTTTAAGGAGTGAACGTGAGCAGGTTTCCTTCTGATCTTTGTTTGCTTCCTTGTAGATTAGAACAGCATGAAGTCAAAGCTGAAGCCGTTTTGACAGTTTAGCAAACTTATGAGTTTGATAATTAATATTGAAGTAGGGCTTGGAATTCATTGTAAACTTCTGCACCGATCTGATATCCTGATTTTGATACCAGTTCCAAAATAATACTCTCTTAAAAATGTTTTTTTATTTTTTTAATAATGTTATTTTATTTTATTTTTTGTGGTACCTTGGGGTTGAGACTAATAAATGAGTACGGTATGATTGTATCTGGCGGCTGAACGATAGAATCTGATGCTTACTGAATTCAGAACGTACGTCCATCCATCCATTATCTCACGCTTAATCTACATGGGGTCGCAGGCTAGCCAGTGCCCACCCGGAAACTCTGGGCGCAAGGGCAGGAACAACCCTAAACGGGGTGCCAAACCGTTGTAGGGCACACACAGTCACACACTAAGGGCCACTTGAGAGACACCGGTTAACATAACATAAATGTCTTTGGACTGTGGGAGGAAACCGGAGTACCCGGAGTAAACCCACGCAGACACAGGCAATTGATCCAATCAGCAGGTAGGTGATCAGATATGGCAAGGTCTTTTCTTTATTTGCTTGCGTTGCTATTTTAAAGGTTCTAATGATCTCACTGTTTTTCTTGAAAGTAGAGATAATAAGCTCCCCGTTTTCCCGGAGTTTGACAGTCTTTATTAGCGAGGCGCTTCTGTCGGCACCTTTTGCATACTGGTTTTCTTACGCAGTCACATGCTGGCTTGTTGTGCATGGACGATGCTCCTGTACACACAATCCCCAGCCTGTAAGCGTGACCAGAAGGCACTGTTTAAACGTAGGAAGGGTATCTTGTCTAAAAGTCCCTCTGTGCTCACACATTCCTGGCTTTAGCCCTTTCTTTTCCCTTCCCGTTGCACTTTCTGAAGTGTTTTAGAAGCCGCGTCGTTGTGCGCTGCAGTTCTTTTTCTGGCTTTGTTCCAGGTGCAGAGGAGGCACCGTTTTCTTCTTGCTTTCTTCCAGACAAGGGAAATCGCAAATCCCTTAGAGCTACGGAAAAGCCTTGCTCGTGATATCCACTGTGATCGTTCCATCGTGTGACTAAGCTGAATGCTTCACGCTTTACTGCTGAATAAGTTAAAGGCTTATAAAATCCGTACCACACCCTTCCAATCACACCGTATCTCCCTCCGCCTTTATGCCTTTGTCCGTGCTGCTTGTGCGCAGAGAATACCGGTTCTGTGTTTACATATCTGCTTCAATAGCATGGCAGTGGTGAGCACAGTCCACGCATCGCCTTTTATCTCCGCTGCACGTGTGCCATGCATACTAGTACCGAAAACTACGGGCTCCTTTGTTCCCGCTGCGATCTCAGCCTCGCGTTCTGGTGCCGGCTTGTCGTCGTGGTAACCACGCACTCCTCGTCCCTGGGAACGGCCGATAACCCGGGACGCGATGGCGAGGAAGACCTCATTGTCTCTGCTTGCCGTGGGTCAGCAAGCGCTTGTTATATAGACGGGACCCAACTGTGGCAGCTTGGCAGAGGTGGGATTTGAACCCTTGACCATCAGGTCCAGAGTCCAAAAGTCTTTGGAGTCAACTTAGTTGGAAATGAAACATTTCTGGCCGAAACGAGACACTGTTAGTGCATCTAGTGCAAGGTGAAAGACAATATTTAGGCACGGGAGTCTCAAGGGATCATCCCCCAGCATTGCAACAACGAATAATGTAATGTAATGTAATGGACTCGTCTCATCCAGTCCCAAATAAGTGAGACGTACCCACATTCGTTTGACGATTTAATGTTTTAATGTATTCAGTACCTGAATGTGCCAGGATAGGAAGGTAAAACTGCAATGATTTTCAGTAAAACAAAGTCCAGAGCAGAGGTTCTTAACCTATGCCCTACTCTTCTGTTCTTTTATTAGTGCACACATGGGCTGAGACGTACAGCCGCTTTTGGCAAATGTTGTGACCCAGTTGATAACAGGGTTGAGAATCACACATATGGTGCTTGCCAATGTTGCTTGCTTACCCCTCTGCACCGTCCATTTGATTGTTTTATCTGTCTCAACACACCCAGTCTAACCTTGTCAATTAATGACCAGGGTTGGTACGTGTGTTAAAGAGCGCTTGACTCTAGAACCATTGTGATGCTCAGTACGGTACAGAGTACAGGACCAGTTCTGGCTAGTACAGCATCGCTGTCCAGACGTAAGGCCGTAATGACTGAATACCGAAGGGCCACCTTTTTCTAAACGAGCCGCTTCTGGTTTGGATGCATTTAGTTTTACAGACGGGGACAAAGGGCGGCACGGGCGGCTCCCGGGACACTCCTGAAGACGCTCCACATGATCACTTGTACTCCCTTGCCATGGCAGCATTCCTGTTTACCTTGCCAAGAGACAAGCAAGCGAACTCTAGTCCCAGGATCGACCCGTACTGATCTGTAACCCTCGCTCCCTCTTGAGCGCACTGTGGATTAATTATTGTTTGAGTCACAGGATTGTCACAACAAACAACGTGTGCAGCGATGCATCAGGAACCAGCACGGTCATGCAAGCCATAAAAAAATGCTTCGTACTGTAAGAAAATACTCCGGCACACGTCGGGTTTAAGAGATTTATTTTCATTTTAAATGTATTTGTTAGCCGTCCGTTATGATGGGCAAACCAGAGTCCTCGACTATATCAGTAAAGTATCTTGAACGTTGGGACACACCAAATGGGGGGGGGGGCAATAAACCAAAAAAAGCATTTTAGATCAGACCAGATATCCAGAGAAAACATTACACGACGATGGATGGATAATGGATGTTAATATACATAACACACATGTATAAAAGTCCTTCCCCCAGAGCTCCCATAACCTCCATGTCCAACTACAAGCTGGATATGACGTCTTCCTTTCATCCTTTAGCTCTTCCTCTTTTCACAGTGTGGACGGGACACCTGGTCCTCATTTCTTTCTTTTGATCTTTTCTAACTAATGCACTCGGCAATTACGTACGCTCTGTGAACTGGTCAAAATTGAGCTCAGACAAGGGACAGTTGCGCTAAAAAAAAAAAAAGGCTCCCTTTGAAGTCCGTAGGCTTTGGAAGGTGATGATCTAGTATCAGTCCATTGCATCCAGCAGCCTGTTGGTTTGTGTTTGCTTAAAAGTCGATGAATAGTGCACCGCTGCTCGTTTCATCTAGTCTGATTATTGCAGATCTGAGAACATGAGCAAATCAGTAAATAATGCTTAATACAGAGTATGTTATTCAATAATCCAATAACTGCAGAAAATCCGGATTCTAATTAGTAATCTGATCAGCGAGTTTACATGCATTTAAGTGAGCAGATCAGATAAGGGGAAAGCTGAGAGTTTACGTGACTTGGGCAATAATCTGGTTTATGATTTGCAGCCTGCAAATAATCGAACGTAAATATATATAAATAGTCGCAAACTTCAAGCTTCAATAGTAAATCACCAGGTTTGAACTTTCGCGACTATATTCTGCTTTTCAGGGTCTCCACAAAGTGTTGGTTTCGCCGCATTTAATTCCGTACTTGCCAGATCCCACAAGAAAAATGACAGTCGGTGGAAAAAGAGGCCAAATCAAGCCACGTCTTTAGAATAAGCTGAACTGTTGGTTTGTGCACATGTGCTACCTGCTAAACGTGCTATGAGAAATCTGATTATCGGGATAAAATCCAGCAGTCTTAATCTGAATTTTAGGTCGGCGTGTGTGGTATTCATGTCCATATGAATAATCAGATAACTACAGAAATCAAACTATGTTTGTGTTTCGATGAGACAATAATGCGTTTCTGTAAATACTGGTACTTCTTCAGTAACTAAACCGATAGCAAGTTTAGGCTCTGGTGCCACTTTATAGTGTGGATGAGAAGAGTCACTAAGAATTGCTTAGTAATCTGAATTAGTGATAATCTAAACAGTAATTAATTTCAAGTAACGATAACTGACATTTTAATTTACTTGCTGCCTGATAACCCGTTTATGATGTACGTTTGGACTTGTAGACTTTTTGTTTTGTTTAGACAGGTAGCACCGGTCCGGTTAGATTGGAGCTGGACAAATGTCGTTCAGAATGATCACACAAAAACCACGCGGCATTCTGGCTTTTCCCAGTTCAAATCCAGACTCGGACCACATTCGTATGCGGTTTCATAACCCAGCCTGAATCAGATTTCAAGACACCACTCAAGCCTGATCGCTTAGACGAACTCTGTGACTTTTGCGCTCTGTTCATAAGGACATTTAAGATTTATCATCTCTAGTATCGTGCAGAGCCTCGGTCTGAAGCACCGAAGAGGTGCCATGATTTCGGAACACACATATATAGGACAAAATACCGCTAGCTGACTCTCTTGTCCCCAGCGCAGACACGCCTGCACCGTCACCATAGAAACCAATCTGGTCCACGTCTTGCACTGCAGTCGAATGCAAACCCTGGGCGGTCAAAGGGTCGCCGTTGCAGCACTATCTCCCGCCTGGCCCACTTAGAATGGACTCAAACCTGGACCCAGGTGATTGCGGGATTGGGTTGGCAAATTGCCCCTGCGTGGGCTGGGCGCAAATAATAACATTCAGTGTGATCAGGGTCGCACGGTTCCCCAGTGCCCACCCCTGAGAACACAGGGCACAGGCATGAGCGTACCCGAAACAGAACACCAGTCTAAAGTGTTCAGAGAGCGCCTCGTACCCCGACGTTAACCTCGCTCCGATTAGTTTCTCTCGAATAACAAATGCAACCCTGTGAAACATTAATCAGAACATGGATCAGTGACATATTTCTAAACTTTACTATGAAAGACGAAGATGGCTAATGTTCCTCTCCCTACCAAACCAGCTCAGCTTGTTCTAGGCTTTGTTTAGCAGCAACATGCTTCGTTTTCGGATGGCACCATGGCGCATCGGTTGGAGTTGTTGCCTCGGAGTTAGGGTAGTCGTTCTCTCGGGCGGGTGTCCTGGTTCGTCTCCAGCTCCCCACATCTCTGAATTGGTTTCAGAAAGCTGATCTGGAGACGAATAATCGGTGGTTCATATTATCTTCACAGGAGACCTTCAGCCAATTCACTCTTGAAAGATACAGGCGTCTAATCCGTCTTATTGCTGCAAAAGGTTCAACCATGATCTAATAACCAGCTAAGGAAGCTGACTCTGAGAGTTTCAGACTGAGCTTGAGGAGGGCTTCCAAATGAAGTTGGCCGATACAAGTCGCTTTTGCTCCAGAGGAACCTTTATTTTTAAATCGGTCTTTGAACTGTTTATAGAAGGTGCCATCTTTCATTCGCGTTCACGCCACAGGAACTGGGAACTATTGCAGTTCTTAGAACCACACGTACAGGGTCTGCTTGAGTGTATGGTCTATTCTCAGTGCCTAGAAAGCCTAGGCGACATAAGCCTACGCCGACGTGACGAAAGTGTTTGGAGTGGAAACGCCCAGGGACGGCCTAAGGTGGAAAAACAATATTGACCCAAACACTTTGGTGCAGTAGCTTTTTTCGTTAGCGAATGGTCTGCAGTAAAGGAAGCGAAATGAAAACTTGGCTCCTTGTTCAGCACTGGCGGATGTGAGCTCGCACCGTATCAGAGGAAATTCAGCAGTAAGGAGCCAGCGAAATGAGTCAAACTTGGAATCGGGGTAGAGAGAGGGGATGTGATGGGGGATGGAACAAGGGCAGGATTAGGACACCGGGGTTGAGAATGATTGAGACCAGAGTGCTCGTGACGGCGCTGAATCAGAGCGACCCGTGATGGAAAGGCAGCTGGAATGAGCAGAGCGATAAGGGAGGGACAAACGGCAGAGGGATGAAGAATGCAAATCAGATGGACAGTGAGCATTAGAGACCTGCTGAGAAAAAAAACAACAGGACCGATTGAAACCGAAAGTGTGAGCTGTTAATCCTTCACACACTCTTAGCCTGGGCTTCATTACATTCACGTCCCGTTTTAGTGCTGTTCTGCTGTCATTCAAACTCTGGCGGCCTTTCCCCCTTGTTTTCTCTAGCTGTGTTGTGCCTTGTGAAGTGAGGGTAAATAAGGTGTGTGTGTGTGTGTGTGTGTATGTGTGTGTTTGGTAATCTTTCTGTCACGCCATCCTGCACGACTAGTGTTTAACCTCTACATGTTTTTTTTCTCAGAGCTTATTCTTACCTTCAGTATTACTCATTAGTCATTTTAAATTCTGGAGAAGGAAGATGAGCATTCAGTAGAGGTTTTCTATTCCTGGAGATCCGTGGAGGACGTAGAGTTACTCTTTCCGCAGCTTTTTTTTTTTTTTTTTTTGTCTATCAGTGGTTGTCAGCATGCGACCTGTAACACGTTACAGCCTACAAGATTCAGGTTATGTAATAGAAGGCGTCGCAGTGTTACATAATCACCTGGGGCCAGATTCACAAAAGCTTTCCAAAAAAAAGAGCGTGCGCTGATTTCTAAACATTTTTACACCTGCTATTCCCAAACATAACCTAAATCTTCGTTTTTTTTTTTTTTTTCTATAGAGGCCACGTTACATTTCACAGCTTAAAACAACGGGCCGAGACACAATTTGAATTTAGATTAGCGTGATGTTCGATGATTTGACCATCGCGCACGTTTTAAGGGGATTGAAAGCATGTGGGCCGTGTACTTCCAATAATGAAACCGTTTAAAACTTGATCAGTTTTGACACTTGCTGCCAGCGCTGAGCCAAGTTTGATTCTGACGTAAGGTTAAGAAAACATTTAAGAACATAATTGTTTCAAGAACACCATTTAAGGAATAAATATAGGATATTTTCGTTTTTTCTGCTCCCTGCCACCGGTCAACAAAATTACCTGATCAGGTTTTAATTAATACATGGATATTGCTCTGCACATTGTGTGTCTTGATGATAAAGTATTGGTAAAGCCGCTATAGCCACCTTCTTACCCTCTGCCAAATCTCGACCCAGGTTTGAGTCCCGGCCATGCCTTCTTTCCCGGTCAGGTGTCACATTCAGATACACTGGGCAGTCCCTCAGAGAGCGAGCAAGTGAAGAGAGGTGTGAAAGAAATGCATGTACTAATGTACTGTTAAGTGTGAGCAGTTCTGTTGATATGATGTCATATCAGGGCTCTGAGAAAACCTCAGTGACTGGGTAAGAATTCCCAGCAGAGGCTTAATTATCCTTGGTTTTTCTTTCCTAAAGATCTGAAATTCCAAGTTCTGCGTTTGGAACGCACCATTTGGCACCAAGGCCACTTCCAAGCATTTAGTGGAAACTACAGGCAATCTAAAGTCTTCGCTGTGAGTGTATTAACGGTAGGGAGATGGGAGGGGTGTGAGCTGTTTATACAACAGAAGATTTTATTTATATTTATATTTATATATATATGTGGTGTGCCTGTGTTCCATTGGGTCTTCTAGCTTTGATTCAGTTGTAGAATGTATTCTGGGGCTTGCATGGACACTTGTGAGTGTGAGCTGGAAACGAGTGAGGAATGCGGCGTGCGATAACGAACCTTGGGTGTGCTCGTTTTGTGTCTGATGTGAGCACGTCTGCGCAGCGTTAAGGAGGTTTCCCCTATATGGGAGCGTAGGCCGCTTCCTTAGTTTAGTTTAGACGCACAAGTGACTCTGCCCGTCCCAGCCCTGCCGTCACAGGGTGGAGTCACTCGCCTCTTTCCGTCTATTTTCAGCCCAGATTCTCACAATCACAGATCACGAAGACTAAACACTGGGTTTCTTGACCTTCAAAGTCTCTCTGTTTCTGTTGCTTACGCGCTCATAAGGAAACCCAGCTGGAAAATCTGAAAAGTGAAGCAGGAAAGCGGCGTATAGATGGAAAAGATGGGAACATGAGCTTTAAAACGAACTCTAGAGACTCTCTGGCTGAGTCATATAGCTATAAATAAGCTGTATGCTGTTGGTACAGTATAATCTGAAAATGATTTAGAGAATCTTTGGACTTTAGAAAGTAAGAGTTGTTGTAATATCATAATATTATTTGTGGACACAGAACTTAAATAGGAACAGATTTTAAATAGGCGGTGCTATTTAAATCTTGAACCGTTTATTTAGTTTACCAAGTGACATCTGTTAGTTCTGTTCTTTTGTTGAGATTTTTGTTGGTACCGAAATGTGTTCGGTTGTTGTGCTCAGTTGGAAACTTGAACAGCAACGTGATAAAACGGTTGTAAGAAATTGATTTCTGTGATGCAGAGAATAAGGACGAAATTCCAGGATTCTGGAATAAAAACTGACTTCAGATAGAAAGATGGAAACGATAACGTGTGCTCACGATTTTGTGTTTTGTTGCACCTCTGGTCTTAATGGGTCCTAATGATTTAATTTCATTACTAAAAGGACCATAGGTTTGTCAAATGATCAGAATAATTTACGTTACAACTTTCATTTATAAAATAGGCACACAACCGGGGGGCTCGGTGAGCGGCACCGCTGCCTCACAGCAAGAAGGTCCCGGATTCGATCCCAGGGCGGAGCGGCCTGGTTCCTTGCTGTGTGGAGTCTGCATGTCCTCCCCGTGTCTGTGTGGGTTTACTCCGGGCACTCCGGTTTCCTCCCACAGTCCAAAGACATGCGTGTTAGGTTAATTGGTCTCTCCAAAGTGGCCCTTAGTGTGTGTGGGGTTGTGTGTGGGGGGTGTGTTTGTGCCCTGCGATGGATTGCCACACAGTCTAGGGTTGTTCTTGCCCTTGCGTCCAGAGTTGCCGGGCGGGCACCGGCCGGCCCGTGTGGATTATGCAGATGATAATGAATGAACTTTCACGTATAGCATTTATGATGTTGCTAAATGTTACAGTAGCAATTTCATGACACACAAAGGTGCTGTTGTTTACTTAATTGTGGTCATTTGCCTAAATAAAAACGCTGTTTAAAAACCTAAAAAGGGAATGGTGGAAAAAACCAAAATATGGAGAAAATAAAACCAATTTGACGGGGTCATATAAATGTTGTGGGTTGTGACACAACCTGAAAAATCCTGATTATATATTTACACTTATATTATCTCGCCCTTCCCTGCAGGCACGTTTCTGTCACCACGTCCCCCAAATTCACAGTAGAAGAATGAATGCAACTCCCAAACATGTACAATACGAGATGCCTGTTTATTCTTTTAGGCGGTTTCTTCCTTTAAATAATCACATTTTTGTGTCAGTCAAATCTTCGAAGGTCTCCCTTAGATAAATTTGCCTACGTTTACTGACTTGTGACCAGCCAGCGCTCAAAACTAGGCAAAGCAGAGGTGCTCCAAAGGACAAACCAAAGTTTACTCTTGGAGTACAGATCAGTGTTTAACGTTTATTGTTATTGCGATAACTCTAACTTTTCTGCCATCGCTCGGTTTGCCAGTATACGTTTCTGACTCCAGTGTACAGTTAATCTCTCGGGTTTTCACACGCATGACCCTTTTTCTTTGTGGGCAGAGGGTTGTAAGTTTATTTAACAGCAGTCTGTGAAATAGTTTTGATCCCTGTGCAGACAGAAAAGCTAATATTTGCAAGATAATCCATTACAAATAAGGTGACTCAGCAACCGTGGAACGACGAGCAGATAATTCGATAGTTTGTCTACTGAGAAACGATTGGCAGGGACACCCGGGGTCCTGAGCTCAACCGAAATTAGGGGCACATAATGCGCTACTCATTGGGATCCTCGAAAGCCTCTGCATTTAGTAAGTGGATTTGATGGACTCATTTTGATTTCTTTTCCTATCCTTCCCCCTTTTCCTCCCATTTTTTTTTGGCAATTTCTCAGCCCAGGCCCAGTGCTGGAAACAGCAGGTCTCAAAGGTCTGGGTTCAGTTACCAATAGCACAGTTGCAGAACCCTGTGATGGACTGGCACGTTTGTATTCCTCTGAACCACACAAGCAGGGCTAAAACAGCTTAGTTTTGCTTTGTTTTTGGAATTCTCCAATCTTTTCTGTATCTCTCACCATTTGCGCATAATTACTAAGGAGGGGGGTCAGAGACCAGCTCGAGGTCACCAAGCTCTTATTTTCGCTTCCACAGCGATTAAAGGAATGAACTGTCCTGTCGGACCTTTCCTGGTTCAGAAACGGCCCATTGTGACCAAGCCAAGCCAGAAATCTTCCGCCATGTTCAAAATCTTATTTCCCACTAATTCTGCATAACAATGGACACTTTAAGTGGATGTCTGGAATAAACGTGTTCCTGTCTTATTTTAATAATGTAGGTGTTGGTGTACGTTTCGGCACTGAGCCAGTACACACCCCTACAAACACCGTTTCTGTTTCTCTTTGACACACAGCTGTTTGTACCGACTCTAAACTTCTCTCTCTCTCCTTATTGGGCAACAGTGTGGACTGAAACGCAGCCTCGTTGGGATTGAATGCTGGTTTGAGGGCTAATTTTAGCTCGGCACAGCAGAAGGCTGGAATGGCCTAACACACCACACACACACGCACTGTAAATGGCTCCTGGTAGCGGTGGGGATTTTGTCGTCTGCCACCGTGACCAAGTGCGAGACGCAACGGTACACACTGGCAGCTTTAGTGAATTGATGCTGTAATGGAACCAGTAATAACTACAAACTTGAGAATGGAATCAGAGTTCACTTTTATACGGTGTTATGGCCATAGTAATAATTAAACATAGTACTAGTCAAAGTAAAGGTTATGGTTCAACTGTAAAATTTCACAGTGCATTTGTTTTGGCCTCACGTTTTGCCCTGGGCCGCCCCAGAAAACCCACCGAGTCAACTGGCTGCTTTGAATTGCCCCTAGTTTTGGTTGTTTGATGTCTTAAAAAAGGATTGGCTGTGGATCCACGGCCCTCCTCCTCACGGTAAAGCGGCTGTTGACGATGAATTCATGAATCAAATATGTCCTCCCATTGGTGAGCAAGACTTCCTAAGGGAAAGTGTGTGTGTGTGTGTCTGGTTGCCTAGGATGCATGCGTGTGGGGTGGTGGGGGTGTTTTGGAGAGGGAGAAAGGCTTTGGTCCAGGGTCTACACACACACAGAGCATCTGCTCCTTCAATGGCCTCTTAGAAAGAAAGAGAACTGCCACATTCACACGTTCTGGAAGAATCTCGCTCACACACACACAGCCATCTGGAAGAGCATTCTGCGCTCGCACTCTCTCTCTCTCTCTCTCTCTCTCTCTCTCTCTCTCTCACACACACACACAAATCAACATAGTGTGAAAAACGCAGTTCTGAAAAAGAGGCGAAAACGGCTCCAGGTTCGGACCGAGAAATGAGGTCAGAGACTTGACCAACACCTTATATGGTCATGGGAAAAGCCTCAGACAAAGCTGGAAGTTTCCCTACAGTCCCCAAATACCCAAATGAAGAAACCTACAGCGTCTGACCTAGTGCTGCCACCACCTGCCTTCTCGCTCGTTTCGCATCATTTGCATATTTTCATTTCCATATCTTAAGAATCATCGGGTTCCGTTCGGATTAGGATCCCACATGCGACTGAGCCGCCTCTCGCGTTACTCTGCGTTTAGGTGGACAAATGGGACGTTTAAATGGGGGACAGATTGTAGAGAGAATGAACGTAAACGCTCCCTAACGTATTCAAATAATGCCAACCACACTCAGCGCTCAGCTGTTCGATGGAGACAATGAGTCATGCCGTGCTCGCCGTGCGTGCATGCGTTCTCTAAACCAAGGACTGATCTCCTGTTGTCTTTACAAAGCTCAAGAGAGTTACTTCTGCATACTCGGCAAGTGATCTTGCCACACACACAGTAACTGTAGTAAACTCCTTTTTTTTTTTTTTTTTACCTGGCAGCTTATTTTGAGTATGATATCTTTAGAAAGCGCCACATGGCACCTATATGTGTAAGAATATACGTATTATATAAAGAGAGGACCATGTAATTATTTCTGTCTCTTTACTAGATTACAGTCTGAAAATACAAAAACAGTTTCTATGCAATTAATAAAAACATTATAGATGCAGGCATTTGGTGCGACATCCCCTTACATTTGACCAATAGGAGAATCTGGGAGCTCATCATCATCGTCAGAGTGCCACGGTAACTCTTCTACGGTCTGAAAATAAAATTATAAAGCCAATTCTTTAGAGCCAGTCAGACCTGGGAACTGTCGGGTTACGAAATCAGGGAACTGGTATAGCTAATGTGCTCCGAGTAAGCCAATTACTGAGGTAAAACCCAGCCCTCTTTGTCGCGTATGCATACACTTAACAAGCCGATAACTGCAGAAAATCTGATTTTGTCAGGAATCCGATCAGAGTTTACATGAACTTGAGTGATCAGATATGATAAGTGTTCAATAGCTTCAGTAGCAGGTCTGCATTTAATTTCAGACTTGACCAATCTGTCGAGAAAATCCCCGACCTGATAGCTGTAAGTATGCCCAAAGGAAGCGAAACCTCTAAGAATAAGTGGATCTGGCAACCTTTTTTTTTTCTCCCTGCTAACCACTTTGCGCCCACGCCTACTGCCAAATCTAATCGAAAACTGGTATACATGCTATGAGTAATCTGATTACTGAGATAAAGTCCAGCTCTCTTGATCAGGTTTCTTAATCTGATTTCTAGATCAGAGTCTGATATATACGAGGCATTTATATACGTGATCAGATAAGAGCAGAAATCACGCACACACGCTCGGAGAAAATCGGGGGAATGCTTGAGAACGGTGCGAGGCGTGGCCGGAGGAGGGAGCCATTTGGGAATTGGGGAAAATGCGGTTTGAGAATTTCGCAAGAGCTCCCAGCCTCACTTGGTTAAAGGCACGTTTTGCTGTTTAATTATAAAACCATTTATAAATTAAAGTTATTGCTTTCAGGCAGCACTCTTTGTGTACGTTAGAGGCTGGCTGAGAGGGCAGCGTTTTTGGCAGCATCTATAAAACATTCGGTGTGCCAGCTGTACCCGGCTGTCGAGTGGTCCGGAATCTAGCGCCGTTGTCCCCGAAGCGTTAGCGCTTATCAAGCATTTCACGGGAATCGTCTCATACGGTGCAACTTGTAATAATCTTCTTAGACTGCCGAAATCGCGTCGCCTAAACCGGCTTAACCGCAGCGAAGCAAGGACGTGTAAAGTAGAGTCACGCTTGTCCTTGAGATCTCCTTTCCAAGTGGAAAATGACCTAAGAAGCAGCATTTATAACGTGTGAGCTATGTTTGTCAGCCATTTTGATCTAATTTAAGATCCTCGCAAGTGTGCGCGTATTCAAAGGTCACACTCGCACCGTGTGACGCACTCTCTCACTCGCGACTCTTTCACGTTCCCCGGTGAGGATGGCCGTGATGAGAAAGATGCATGACCATAACGTTTGTTGATTCAGGATCACCGTGTTCGAATTAGAAGAGAAAACGGTATATTTATCCGAAGCCCATATCTGGAACGGCGTATAATGAAGAGACGGGGGCAGATTGCAGGGCTGGGGCTCGAACTCTGAACCTTGTTTGCGTGCCTAGCTTCAGCCTCTCGTTTGTTCCTAAAGTTTGGGAGCGTAACGTGAAAAACGGGAGCATAACATGTCGGACAGTTGTGACTTTGTTTCCATAAACGCATTTACTGACGTCTTTCTTCACCCCAAATACAACGAGAGAAGTTTCAGGTTCAAAGGAATAAAAAAAAATACATCAATGCATTAAAATGTAAAGTAGACATTAACATGAATACGAAAAAAGATATACTTTAAAATATACCCTTAAACGAGCCTGGTGGCATAACGAGTCCGAAGCTGGTGTGTGCGGTGACCTGCCCCCAGCAACAGGTGTGTTGGTGTGTTCTAATCACTCCTGCATAACCAAATAATGTATTGGACACACACACACACACACACACACAAATCAGAAGCACTACTGTGCTACCGATTATCCTAATCTTAACCTCACCAAGATCATAATAGATACTATTATATAAAGATATTAAAGATAGAAAGATAATCTACTAAAGAGGCAAATAAAAAACTCTTTTAGTTTTCCAAATAAACGTTACAGCAAGAAGGTTCAATTCCATGGTGGAGAAACCTGGGTCCTTTCTTTTTGGAGTCTGCATGTCCTCCCCATGTCTGCGCGGGTTTACTCCGGGTACTCCGGTTTCCTCCCACAGTCCAAAGACATGCGTGTTAGGTTAATTGGTGTCTCTAAAGTA
>JAUZST010087015.1:0-19916 GCA_034779995.1 Parotocinclus haroldoi
ACACACACACACACACACACACACACACACACACACACACACACACACACACACACACATATATATATATATATATTGGCACTAAATTAGACAAACAAACTTTTTACCATTTGCTTTAAGTTCTGTGAAGCAGATTGTTGACCAAATTGGATGTTAACCAGGCATTATCGCGCAGGATGGGCGGGGGGACAAACTAGACAGGTACATACACCTTTGAACATTTACAGTACAATAACCAGTGGAAAATTACCCATAGAAACATGTTTGTACAAATCAAAAATGTCTAAACACATCAGCCGAGTTACAAGCGCCTTAAGTTCAATAAGGCTGATAGACATACACACACAAATGGCAGACTTCCTGCTCTTAAACTCCCACCTATGCTTGTGAATCCAGAGCGTTGATTGCCTTTATACGACTGCAACGTCCAGAGTTAAAACAAAGATGTTAATATTGTATTATCATATATTATAATTGTTAAGACTTTGTATATTAAAGAGAATGGACATTGATCGGCTGGTCGGTAAACAGAGCTTACCTGTACTGCACAGTGGTGGTGTTACCAATAAACCCATGTCTTACCTAGGATTACAATGCACAAAGGTGGGAGTGTCTCCCAAATAAGCCAGTTTCTTGTCCAGTTATTATGGATTTTCAACAAATACTTATACACTTAAAACATTGGAACATCAGAGTACAGAATTTCACAGAATGGCCGTGAAGCTGGTCAGGAGATCCTTTCCTGGTGATTCAGCTATCTCTATTTCTGGGACTGATTTTTGTCATGTCCACTGTACCCCCTTCCTGCGCCCACTAACCTCCAGGATAGACACTGGAGCTACTGTGTCCCTGACAAGGAAAAGCGTTAATAAATAATCACACTGGTATGTTTTTGGACTGTGGGAATACCCAGAGAATCCCACAGTGAGAGCATCCATTTTCTATTCAATTTTTCAAGAAAGGTTTGCAAAGAAACCTGATAACAAGTCAAGTGAAGACCACCAAATGAAAAACCAGAAGCAATGCGGGTCATAACGCTTCCTAGAGTATATCGAAGCAGGTTCACATGTGGACCCCATTCTTTTCATTATGAGAAAGGACAACTGTAATCAGAGATCAAACTGCAGTCCCTGGAGCTCTGCAGCAGCATCACGACCTGCAGTGCCATGTGCTGACCTTAAAGTTGGTGGTTGGCTAAATTATTTAGACATTCCTTGCCCGTTGCAGGGCATCACATCCTGATTCATGAAAAATTTAGATTAGCCAGTAAACCTTCTGCTGTGTTTTAAGAAAGTGTGCCTACCCAGAGCAAACCACACCGAGAGTCTTTAGAGACACCTGGCGACCTAACACTTCTTTAGAATGCGAGAGGAGAACTTGGCAGAAACCCATGCAGACTCAGGGAGAACGTGCCAACTCCAAGTAGGGATGTTTGGAGCTGTGAGACGAAAGTGCAGCATACTGTGCTTTCATTAATACCGGGACAGGACCGGTGCTTAATTTGTACCAGATCCTGCCTCTCGTATTCCTCATATTTGGAGAATATATTGAGCACTATTTATGTGGATCAATCATAGATATGTAACTGAAGTAACCCTGGAGTAATTAGATCATCAGTTGCGTAATGTGTGCTTCCGGAGAGGACAGCAAAGTTTAACAATTGGGGGTGTGTGTGAAGGGGGGGGGGCACCTGATAATTGGTCAAGGTAAGTAAATCTTTTCATTAATACAGATACTCCCCGATTTACGATGGGGATACTTTGGAAGTCCATCGTGAATTGTGTAAGTTTCTTATGAGAAGAACTGTGAATACCAAACCTCAAACATGCTTAACAAATTCAACTACAGTTGGGTAAAATCCTTAACATAAATCTTATTTTCAAATAAAATGTTGAATATCTCATGTAAAAATGTATTGTAAGAAACTAAAATGATTATTGTCCCATCCCTCCTTACATCATTAATCAGGGGAGAAGTCTAAGGTTTCTACTGATTGTGTATTTATGTTTTGTTTGACATTTTGCAGACGCTCTTATCCAGATCAACTACCAATTAATGCAGTCTTACAAACCAAGCAATTGTGGGTTAAGGGCCCTGCTCAGGGGCCCAACTATAGTAGAAGGGATTTGAACCCTGGACCTTCTGGTCCATAGTCCACTAAGTTAACCACTAGACCACCACAGTCCCAGGGCATCAGAAAATAGGGCCTACCTGTATAGTCATTTTTGAAGTCCACTGTATTAGATGGAGCATTTAACGTATTGGTATGTCTGTACATTCTGGGTTTGCCTTTTTTGTTGACTAACTTTACATATTAGAAACTAAGCACTGGACCCTGTACCCCAACACTCAGTGTGCTGACATCCTACATTTTTGATTGTACTGGGACAGGAGGTTGGCCCGGCTCTTTCAGGAATACCTCCCTTAGAATGAGATGATGATTTGGGTGTTTAATATGTGTGTATGTACATTATGCAGTTTGTGTGGATATATAAATGGAAGATCCTCAGACATAATGGTTGCAGGACTGATACAAGGACGATGATATCACCTTTTGATCCGATGCTTACTGCTGATATCAGATGGATACTGACCTGTTGGGATCTGGGTCAGTGTCATGTGGGTCCTTTTGGTCCTTTTGGGTGGAGGGTAATTGGATAGTGAGATGACTCAGGTGTGCTAGTGTGTAGATCTATGGATATTTGGAATGTGCAGTGCAGTGGTTTCAGGATTCTCTCTCTCTCTTTTGTGCAGGCTCCTCCCCTCCCCTCTCTCCCCCCCACCTCCTCGCGCTCCTCTATGCTCAGCTCGGTGTGCGTCTCCTCTTTCAGAGGGCGCAAGGGTGGCAGCAAGTCGTGCGCAAAAGCATGTGCGAGCGCCGACATGACTTGCCCGTCGGACAGCGAGCGCATCGTAATCAACTGCGGCGGCGTGCGCCATGAAACCTACCGGAGCACGCTCCGCACGCTGCCCGGCACGCGCCTGTCGTGGCTCACCGAGCCTGACGCCTGCAGCAACTTCGACTACGATCCCAAATCGGACGAGTTCTTCTTCGATCGGCACCCAAGCACCTTCGCCTTCATCCTCAACTACTACCGCACGGGCAAGCTGCACTGTCCGGGCGATGTGTGCGGCCCGCTCTTCGAGGAGGAGCTCGCCTTCTGGGGCATCGATGAGACGGACGTGGAGGCGTGCTGCTGGATGAACTACCGGCAGCACCGCGATGCTGAGGAGGCGCTCGACAGCTTCGAGACCCCTGAGCCGGACGCGCCGGAGGATGAAGCCGCGCTGGCCGGGGGTGGTGGAGGGGGCGGGGCTGACGGAGACCTCAAGCGGCTGTGCCTGCACGAGGACGGCGGCAAGCCCAGCTGGTGGAGTGTGTGGCAGCCGCGCGTGTGGGCGCTCTTCGAGGATCCCTACTCATCCAAATACGCACGGGTGAGTGCAGGCGCGCATACTGACCTGAGACACACACACACACACACACACACACACACACACACACACACACACACACACACACACACACTATTAAGCGCAAATCTCATACAGTTGGTCCAGCAATGCTTCTAGTGGCATTCCCGCCTATAATCACAAATATTCGTCAAGCAGACCTGATGCTTCATTTTTTAAACATCAACAGGAACCAAGGAAGCTGTCACTCTTAAGACCAATTCCAGTTCCTAACAGCAAACAGTTCCACCTGAGGTTCTTTGTACTTTAAAATTTGTGAAAATTTTCTTCCCTTCAGACACGTCCCACTTGCTTGCTCGCTTGAACTTTTTTCTAGGAGTGACCAGTTGATATCACTTTCTAATTGAACACCAACACCAAGAACTGACAGAAGAATATCACTCCGCCATGGGCATTTTTCACAAACTGTTTTTAGTCCTTCTCCAAGATTTCTGGTTCCACATGAGCATCCTCTCATGATATAAAGAGACGCTCACACACGTGCCTCAGTGGGACAAACCAAGGAACCTTACAAATAACATTGTTCTAAGATTAAGTGGTGTTGGATTTGTGATCCTAATGTACAGAGATTAAAGGAATCGGGTTACGTAGAAACACACCATCCTGTCTTTCCATTCAAGCACTGTATGAATTGCTGTATTAGCTCTGCGTTCTTAAAGGGGTTTACTTCAAGCCAGTGGCGGAACAATTCGAGTCACTTATTAGGGTGAAACCTTTCTTACGAGTGACCAGTGTTGGACTTGAAATGAACACACAACATACTCACGTTGCTTTTTGTCTTTAATACAAAGCACATAAAAATGTCACTGAAACATTGTGAAATAAAAAGTTGTAAAATGTTACAGCACATTACTGCATGGACCTGAGCGCTGCCTTCTGTTTGAGTTGGTTTGTTGTGTCAGACCGAGAGGTGACTGGTGGTGCTACGATGAACTGGTGACCAGTCCGGTGCATGCTTAAGCCTTTGCTGTGCCCTCATGGTATGGCATCTGTATGGCAGAAGTCCCATGATTCTGAGCAGGAAAAAGAGTGCCTGAAACATGAAAAAGTAAAGTGTCTAAAGAGTCTAAAAAAGAAAAAAAAATGTAAATAGACTTAAAATGGTAATCTAACATTTAATGGGGAAGCGTAATTTTCAATGTCAGTGTCATTTAACAAATAGACAAAATGTCAGCTTCTTAAAATAATTTACAAAAATGAAAAATAATGAATTACCTTTCTTTAAAAGCATTCTATTGCTGGCACTGATCCAGTGTTTTTTTGGGTCATGAGGTAAAGGGTTTACGGGACATCCTAAAAAATTCAGCCACCTCATATGGTCTTTTGGTCCAGTCTGTACTGCAATGGAGCTAAAACTTAATTAAATGAACAATATGTACAGTATGCAAGTCTCTCTCATAGTAGGAAATGAACTCCTGGAGCTAGAGTTGTAGCAATGTGGTATTCAAATAAACGAATAAATTATAATGGCCATGGAAACATGATGGAGTCAATCAAAGAGGAAACGTAAAAGGCAAATCATTTTCTCATTGCTTTAATTCAATACTGCGGGCCTTGTCACATTCTGCAAGTGGATGTTGCAGTGATGAAAAAATAGGTTGGTTAAAAAAGGGTAATTTGGGTAAAGCTTCCCTGGCACGCTTCAGAATCTTAAAGTGTATTGCAGTTTTGGCTTCTCTCTCTATCTGTTTCTCTCCCTGTCTAATTTAATTTAATATATACAACTTTGACCAACTGAGGCATGGATTCCACAAGATGTCTTAAGGTGTCCTGGACTTGGATCAGACTAGTTTGTCCAGCACATCCCACAGATGCTTGATTGGATCGACATCTGTGAAATCTAGAGGCCAGGTATGATTGAGCTGAGCAACTCAGGGTTATGGGCTTTATTCGAGAATCCAACAGTGGCTGTTTGGTGGAGTTGGGATTTGAATCCACAACCTTTCGATTTGTAGACCAACCAATGAGCCAACATCATCCCATGGTCCAGCGGTGTTTAGCAGAGCAAAATGGATGATTACTGTATCTATTAACAGCTAACACCTAGCAATACATTGTTAAAAAAGTAGCAAGGATTATTTTATGTAGACCGTGTATTTTGTCAGGAAATCTGTTCCAGAGTGTTGGGCAGAGGAGGCAAGTCACAATAGTTAATTATTTCCATTTTGGTTCTGGGAGCTGGAGAAAGTGGATTGTGTTGATTGCATTATTAAGAGGCTGTTACACTGTTACATGTTTGTCTCACTGTTTATAATCGTATTTTTGCTCACACAACATTTCCATCCACGCTGCTTCCCAAATGGCATTGCAGTAATTATATAAAGCAGTAACACCTAAAAGGGTAAAGGGTATGATGGACCTGATACTTCAGTCTGATGGAACCCAAAAATGCATTGATAGACAGAATTAGGAACAACACAGAAGATCAGAACCAGAGACCCAGTGAGGAAACCAGTATATATAGTAACTTGCTAGAGAGAATATAGATTTAGTAAAACAAAGGCGTACTACTTACAATAGGAAATGTACACTATTCATGGCCTGATACATATAAGTAGCGGTGTCATCCACACAAACAGGGGAACCAAAAAGAAACCAAAAAGTCTCTAAACACATCAACCGACAGAACAGTTAGAACAGTCTCTAGTCCAAATGTGAATGAACAAGAAAGTGAACAAGATAGTGAGCGGTAACAGTGAGCTCTCAAGTGAATGACAGACTTCTAATCTCAAACCCTTAACTTCTATCTTAAACTCCCACCGTACTGATTGGCAGTTGAGGTGACCAGCTGTGCCCCAGACTTTTATTTCCTAATATGGATTATTATTAATACTATTATTATTATTATTTTCAATACCTCAGAAAAGTATGTAGCCACCCACCCATCCCCAGACAGCCCCCCCACCCCCAACTCGACGGATCATCGACTTTCAGGTCTGCCCTCCTGAAACAGTCCATAAAGACGTGGTTTACTTGCACAGAGCTCTGACCTCACAATCATGAAATCTAATGGCAGGAATTCAGAAGAATGGAAACTGTCGCAGCAGCAAAGAAGGACAAACTCTGTCCTAATACCCATGTTTTTGGAGGTTGTTGCATGTTCACAGATGAGTCTATGATGGCTAATGGGACATCCTGTGAGGTGAGACCTGATTTTGGTGATATTGTCTGGAGCTAAGCCAGGGATGTGGTGGCATCTGACAGCGACGATTTCAGCCACGTCATCCCTGTGCCAGGTGACTGCAGAGCCAGAGCGATGGGTTCATTCAGTGTGTAGCTTAAATAGCCAGGCACTTTAGTGTCCACCTGAATGATTGCTTTCATCTTGTTAGCTTTATACTGGAGCTGTATCTTAGAACGTCATCGGCTCACTATAACTCACCAGACACCATTACGCTCGTAATGGTGATACATTTCACCACCAGCTTACGAAGATATCTCCTTCACCATGCACACACGTACTGCAGAGCCATGGGCATGGATCTGCCACAGGGTCTCGGCCTCTCAGAGTGGACATAACACCCAGCAGAGCATGAAGGTGAAGATGTTCCCTGGATTTTGGCTAGCACTGGCCTGCGGCAGCAGTTTGTGCCTTGGTGTCACTTTCATGCTTACTCAGCACGAGCAGTGACTCCTGCAACCACCGTCAGCTTTTCCCAAAAGCCCTTCCAGCTCTCCTGCCTCGTCATATTTGAGTTTGTTGTAGTCACTTACCTGGTTCCATGCACTTAGAGGGTTAAAATCTTGATTCTTACATGAGTGGAACAGTGAAATTATTCAGAGTCATCGGCAAATCCTTGTTGGTTTTAGAGGGAAACATTAAATCTTCAACCTTGCATCACAAATTAAACAGGTAACAGCCCAAAATCTCGTAGGCTGGATATTTCAATACTTGAGCACTAAGAAACCTTTGAGATATACTTTGTATTTTTGTCCCTGACCCCTGTATTTAAACATCATTTGTGAATTGTAATGAGGCCCATTATTCTATTAGCACAAATGTTAAATATTAAGAGATAAGAAAGATATGTTAACATCTTATGTGACAGCAGATGTAATATTGTTGATATGAATAATGTTCTTTAAACCAAATAAACTAAAAAAAGTAATATACAGAAATAATAATAAGGGATAGAAATGGAAATGCCAGGACCGAATTCAGTCCTTGCCCTCTGAGTAGACATCCTATCAAATTTTTGTTAATTCGTACCCTGCATCATATCACACCCAAGGAGGACCTGGGTCCAGCTGGGGTTTGCACCATGGTATGGTTACAGACTAAACCTCATACTGGGCGTTGTCGGTACAGGTCAATGTTGGTGGCGAAGCAAAAGTCTGAGGACACTCCATCTAATTTTTGAGCACTCAGTTTGTTGATATAAAGCGTGGACTGGGTTCTACATAGACAAACCGTTTCAGTAGGATGGGAGAATTAGTTTGTAACACTCTGATTGAAAGCTTGGCTGGCTGACATCAGAAGCCAACCTCACAGTCCTGTTCCAAAATAGTGGTAAGCCTTTTAGTGGAACAAAAGCTGTTGTAACAGCAAGGTTGGGCAAATTCTATTAAAATACCCATGTTTTGGGTGTATTTCTAATGTCCACATACCTTTGTCTGTATATTATACAATATTGTACAGAAGTCTTAGGCCTCTGTAAAAAATCTCTAAATTAGATTCTCCATCCATCCATCCATATATCTATTATCTTCCACTTAATCCATATGGGTTCATGAGCCAGCCGGTGCCCACCCAGCACACACAGTCACACACTAAGGGCCCTTTAGGGGTTTTAGAGACACCTATTAACATGCTTGCCTTTTAACTGTGGGAGGGAAACCAGAGTACCTAGAGTAAACCCACACAGACACGAGGAGGACATGTAGACTCCACACAGAAAAGACCCAGGCCGCTCCATCCTGGGATTGAACCCTGGACCTTCTTGCTGTGAGGCAGTGGTGCTAAATTAGAATACAACCAGAAAACACATGACATTTGTGTGTTGTAATAAAAAGGTGTCGCTCCCCTTAGACTTGAGCAGTAGCAACATCTGGCAGCTTCATCGTACAGTTTGAAGAAACATGATCAGGATTGGTCTTTTTGGAGCCAATAAACCACATTTTCAGAAGAGGAACAGGTGAAAAGGCTAAAATATGCTAAAGCTCACAGCGACTGAAATAAAGATAAGTGGAAAAGAGGATTATGGAGTGAAGTCCAGGTTTGAAAGTTACATGGTCATACAATGATTAGTTAAACAACAAATCTAAAGGTGGCCTAAGACTTTTGCACAGTACTACAGATTTTTGTTGATCCTCTCCTTATTAATTAACCTGATGCACCACATAATGCCATGTTAGCGTCGGGGGTTGAAAATGGTGACAACAAGGCAAGTCGTAGGAACGCCAGTGGTGGCCCCTGAACGCTGAATGAATTTCGGTGGCCTGAGGATGGGCGTAGTGTCAGATGGAAAATGAACCTGAGAAAATTAGGTGTAGTAGGTGTAGCTAATAGTCCTGCTGCGTTGATCTTTTAATAAGGAACAAAGCACAGACCGCATGTCCATACGGTTCATGCTTTCACAGAAATGCTGCAGCGAAACGTTTTAGGAGACGCCTTATGTCCCTGGTTTGCTGTTGTGTTTTTATTATTCAAAATATGATTTTAAGTCTGTAGCAGTTACAAGGCGGTTCTCACTCTCTGTAGGAAGGCACCGTTGTTTAATCATTGTTGATGTGTGGTGCTTTATTACTGGCTGCAAGTACGAGCTCACAACGTCATGCTGCGCTAATAATCATCGCCTGCAACCTCAGTGCCCTCGCTCGCTTTCTCTCTTTCCCTCTCTCTCTCTCTTTCCCTCTCTCTCTCCCTCTCTCTCGCACTTGCTCTTGCTTGCTCTCTCTCCTGTTGTGCTATAGCGTAACACTGCGGCGTCTCATACTAGCTGACAGTGCGCTGATTTCTGCTGCAGCACAGAAGCACGGTGTACCAGAGCACGAAATTTGTGTGTGTGTGTGTCTGTGTGTGCGCGCGCACACAAAGAAACGTCCTTCTACTAGAAGTTTGTACCCCTGCTTTTGTCCGTCGTTCCTTAGCCTCGTCCCACGTGACTGTTTTTCTCTCTCTGCGCTGCAGTTGCGCCGCCGCTCCGGCCTCAGGTCGCTCTCAGATGCAGTAAAGATGCATTTCATTAACGGCTGCTCGTTCAAAGTCCAGTCATAAGTCAAACAGACGCTGAACGTCTCTCCTGGGACGGGCGACAGGGGGAGGGATCGCATTACTATGATCAGCACGAAAGCCCCTCTTTGTCCGCACGTTGCTCTTTCTTTCCCGCTGTCCCATCTTCCCTGCATTTCAGTTCGGGCTCTGCTGAGAAAGCAGAGTGTTTGATTATCCTGATGCTGCAGCACCCAGATACGTGCATGGACTTAATGGTGCGGTCCGACCTGGCCGTTTCATAAAAATGCATCAGCTAATCAGGGTCTTCAAATTGAGTGTATTTCTTTTGAGCTTGGACAGAGCGCCAGTCCATCTCCGGTTTCTGTAACCACACCACCCACCCTTCACATCACAAGCCCTCCCTGGGGTATGATCCTAGTTCCTCAAGAACTGTTGTTAAATATATATTATATGACTACACCCAAAAACTACACCAAAAATTGGTTATTAGTATAGAGGTGGTCCCCCAATTTGCTTCTACCACAGCCTTTGTTCTTCAAAGAGGGCTTTCCACTAGATTTTGGATCATGGCTCTGAGATCGGCCTGCGATGTTAGATGATAAGTCCTGGCTCACTTTTGGCATTCTAGTGCATTTTTAAGGTGGCTGAAGGACTTTATCATTGTTGCCAACCAATTGTCTACGGACTTTTTTATTACAGCAGGACAGAACGTTGATTTACTGACTTGTCATATTGAGAGTCACTGGGGTATCAGTACACTTCAATCAACTGCCACTTTTTGTCTATGGAGAATCCAAAAATGTACGATTTTATATTGTGAATGTGGACTGCCGAAATAGCAGAGCTCAATAATTATAAGGGATGTCCACAAACATTTGGCCACATATTGTGACTGTTAGGGTGACATCTGTGACTGATGGCCAGTACTGGCATGCTGTGTTTCTCAACAAATTCCAGTCCTATAATCCCATCACACCTTTCCAGTCTGAATGACATGTTTGGCGTAATGAACTGAATTGATCCCAGTCTTTGCAGAAAGTCTCTGAACCTAGATTGATTTGTCACTGGTGCAGAAATTAAGCTTAAGACGTGTTTCATGCAGATATTTGATCCCATTAGGCCTAAACTTTTAGATTATATTCTTCTAATCATCTCATGGTTCTTTTTAAGCTTGTTAAGACATTCAGGAGCTACAAAGCGTTTATATGTTGTGTCTTACAGCTAGAGAATGGGACTGTTGTGGCTTAATGGTTATGATACTTGAATGCCACTGTTGGGTCCTTGAGCAAGGTCTTTAGTAGCTCAGATTGTACCAGCTATAAATCTCACAGTATAGTGGTGAGTAGATCAAGTGTAAGGCTGATAGTGAAAATGCTTCTTTTTTGCAGTTGTCTTGAATTTAATACAGGAATTTTCATTACAAATCATATACACAGCATAAGAATCCTAGAGCATTATGGTGGTTTGGTAGGTAGCACCACTGCCTCATAGCAAGAAGGTCCTGGGTTCAGTCCTTTCTGTGTGGAGTCTACACGTCCTCTCCGTGTCTACATGGGTTTACTCTGGGTGCTCCGGATTCCTCTCACAGTCCAAAGACGTGTGTTAGGTTAGTTGACGTCTCTGAAGTGTCTCTAAAGTGGCCCGTGTTGTGTGTCTCTACAGTGTGCCATACAATGTATTGGCGCCCCGCCTATGGTTTTTACTGCCCTTGTGCCCAGATGGACACTGGCTGGCCTGCGACGCCGTGTGGAAAAAAGCGGAAGATAATGGAAAAATAGAAATAGTTAATTAGTAAACGTTCCGAATCGTGCTGCAATGGCAGCTTGAGCTAGCATGGCTCTACAAGTTCAATATTCGAACCAAATATTCATTTGATTCAATATTTGTATTAGTATAACGTTTCATCAGCATCCATGTTGATTTGATTACATCGATACCAGACAGACGCACTCACACAGGGGCAATTTAGAGGGGTAATTTAACTCAATGCAAGAATGTACGAGTATCCAGAGAAAACCCATACGAACAAGGGGAGAACATGCAAACTATATACAGGCGGAATCTGAGGTCAGGATCAAACCCGGGGTTCTCTGGAGCTAATTTTGCTTGCTCAGCTTTCTCTTTCTCCCATAACTGCTTGGTGGGGTTTAGTTGAGGGGAACATACCAAATACCTTCTGTAATATGTGTTTTATCATGATTTCATTCTGTGCTCAGATTGTTATGCTGGTTTTGGGAGGATCAGGCAGTTAGTGTGGTCACAACAGAGCTCCAGAGTTCCCCTGACCTTGCATGTCGTCTCCCTGTCTGTGTGGTTGTACTCTTTGTGCACCAGTTTCCTCCCACGGTCCGAAGACATCCGTTAATTGTTGACTTTAAATCGGCCTAATGTGAATGTGTCTGACTAGTATCAGTGTACAACCTTGGCCATGCCATCAATAGCCATTGATGCTGGCATGACAACAACAAAGCAAATGCTGCGTACATGATTTATATGAAAGCCACTGAATTAAATTTAAGTAAAAAGCACTTTTACTAATGGTCTCAGAATTTTGCTTCTCACTGTTCAAAACGTTGTTGGGTTAAACATCATTATACCTTACAAAGCAAAAATGACACTTCCGTCCCTCTGCATTTTTCCCCTCATTCCTCAGACTCAGGTTATAAAAGAAATGATCAGCAGCAAATGAGTCGCCATTAAAACAATGCAGCATAATGTTTTATCTGCCGACTTTATGGTCCCTCCTGCTGTGTGAGCACTTTGCCGTATGATTACTGTCCATGGTGCATTTGTGGATTTTTCTGCTCTTCGCGAGCTCAGAAATCAACAAAGACGAACTAGAATTTGCTGAATGTGTTGTCAGGGCCCAACGAACGACTGGTGACCATGCAGCGGAACCAACCTGCTCGCAGCAGAACCGACCTGCTCACATCCGAACCCTCAGTGCCATGGGTGAACTGACATGCGAAAAACTGCAGCAACAGCCTAGAGTTGTAATAAACAGGGACATACAGTACTGTCCAAAAGTCTTAGGCCACCAGTAGATTTGTTTTACATTTACAGCATGTAGCAGATGTTCTTCTAGTTCAAGCAGATGCTCTTATAGTCTTACAGTCCAAGTAATTGTGGGTTAAGGGCTTTGCTCAAGGTCTCAACTGTGGCAGCTTGGAAGAGGTAAGGTTTGAACCCTGAACCTTCAGGTCCATAGTCCAGTATCTTAGCCACTAGGCTACCACAGTCCTATTTATAAGAAGCATATGTGATCAATGTACACGTGTGTACACAAAAAAAAAAACAAAAAAAAAAACTAAATTTGAGAACAAAATACTTTCTAGAGACAAAAGTCAGTTCTTGATGTGACATCCTCTGGCACTAAGTTTATATTTAACTCTTTAGGGGAGACCGACCTGAAGCTTTCCTCCGTTATATTACAACAGGCTTATTTTTGCACTTTACAGAGTTCGTATTTAGTTTTAGGATGTCTATTATTTATTCATTGCCCATGTGACCCTGTACTGCCTCAATAATATTCATGTCTGGACTTGTTTCTGTTTTTCACCCAGCATACAAATGGTTGTTTGCTAATAAAGGGACTGAGAAATAATACACTGCTCACAAAAGAATTGGGTATAATTCATTAGGGGAAATTTAATTTCAAAATAACCCCTTATTGTTGTGAGTAGTATAATATATGGGCAGTATAGCATTTCTAAAACATCGCATTAAGAGGTGACTTAAGACTCACTGCACATGATTCTTAGAAAGCTGTTTTGTTCCTTTTGCCAAATATTTCTAGTGGGGCAAAAAGACGTTAATTAACATCAGGCAGCACCTCAGCTTCAGGGTTTTCTTTGACCTGTAGCCTGGAAGTAATTTACTTGTTTGAACTCAAATGAAACTTTTATGGAAGATGTGCAATTAGTTTCTCACCTCTGACTGAAATGCTTTGTTGATTTTCTATGTGAAAACTGCGCATGTAGACGCGCTCATGATGATCCACTGACGTTCAAACTGAGCATCAGAGAGGGGATTTAAGCTGCTTTGAACACGACGGGGTTGAAGATTGGAAAAAAGTCTAGAGCGTGGGGGTAATTTCTTTGCACAATTTGGACACTTTAATACCATCAAGCAACACATATGACCATGTGCATCCTTTTATGAGCACAGTGTATCATCTTTTGAGGGCTACTTCCGGCAGGATAACACACCATGTCACAAAGCTCAAATCATCGCAAACATGACAATGAGTTTACAGTACCTAAATGTTTCCAGAACCTTTTTGAATCGATACCAGGCATTAAGACAGTTCTGAAGGCAGAAGGGGCTCCAACCCAGAGTGTTGGCAGTTTGTCTTAAAGTTAAGTACTGAGACCATTAAAATAAAGCATTAGGGCATGACCTGGAAACAGCTGAAACATTTACTATTGTTGGTCTTTTATAATTGATGAAGCTTTAATGATCAGTGAACCGGTTTGGGAGCTGTCCAGTGCTGAAATCACAAACCGCTGGATCGTCATTGCAAACCTTCGACCAAAATGAGCAAATACGGAAAGAGATAGCAAAAATCAGAGACTATTAGTAAAAATGCTGCTACTTTGTATTCCTCTTGACTTTATTGTGCCTTTTTCCATCGCAAAATCATAATCATACATATCAGAGTTGCTCTGTGCCTGGAAACGATTACAAGACCATCTCTAAAAAGTATGGACCTATCAATCCTAGGTTACAAAGACAGAAGAAATTCAACAAAGATCATGAGCAAGGTGTAAAAGTCTAGGAGGTAAATTCTGAGCAACTAACGGCCTTTCTCTCATTGGCTAATGTTAACGTTGATGAATCCACCTTCATGAAAACACTGAAACGATGAAACACTGTAGTATAAGAAATGGATCCCATTTTATTCTGACACTTTTGAGATGAATAAAAATGCCAACGGTGGCAAACATCAAGGCCTGACCTCACAGTCATGTTCTAAAATCACAAGGGAGAAGATTCTGAATAGAGTTAAGGCTGTTGTGGCAGCAAATGGGGCTTGGAATCCTAGCTGTGGATCCCAGTGGGAGTTAGAGCCTCATTGTGCCACTGTCACAGAGTGTCACAACCAATCACAGAGTCAAAGCGATAACTGATAATGGATCTACGTTTGCACTTTTGTAAGTCGCTCTGGATAAGGGTGTCTCCTAAATGCTGTAAATGTAAATGTGAGAGATAGAGATGTGGGTTCACAGAACATTACATCGCTTGAGATCTCTTACCTAAAAGTAGGGATGTGTGTATTGACAAAAAAACGGGAGTGAGAAAGAGGCACATCTAGCAATCTAGTGACGTTTTTTGTGAGGTTGGTGTCATCTGTGTTTTGTCTCCTGGTGCAGTTTGTTCAATCATTTTTGTCTGAAGTGATGTGCTTTTAGGTAAAACGCTGTTTAACATGTGTTTTTTACTGACTGCAATTAAGATGTTATCATAGACGATCCACACTTCTATTCTAGCAGCAATTTAAAGTAGCCAAACATTTACTTTCATGATTTTTGGATTCATTTGGCAAGGTGATGCCAAAAGAACATGCCAAACTCCACAAAGGCAGTGAGAATGGAACCTGGAGGGCAGTACCCGCTTGACACCAGCAGTTCTATCGCGCAGCTTTTACATGTCTGCCTGTACCGTCCTGCACTATAAACAGCTCTTTTCCCTCTGCGTCGCTTCCCTCCAGGTGTTTGGAAACATTTAGTGACACTGAACGGTGAAAGCTGGAGCTGAAAATAACCTCTGCACGTCAGACCCTGGGCTCCGTTTGCACTTGAAAATGACGTTGTGACTTTAACTTAAGGCGAGAGAGGTGGTCTAGTTTATTTCTGACCTGAACCAAGCAACGTTTTAACATCTCTTTTTCTAATATGCAGTCTTTTTGGAGCACTTCGTTTTGCCTCTTTGTGTTTTTTTGTAAAAATCTTTTTGCATCTGGGTTATAATTAACCATGAGCTGCATGTTTATTTATGATCCAGCCTGCAAATTTAGCATCTGTTTGTGCAAAGGTTTTTGTGCTTCATTTGCATAAGACGTAACACAGCGAGCGCGATCCCTTCGTCTCCGCTCGGTGTCTACCAGCTACGAAGCTCTAAATATAGTGGGAAAATTAGCAGGGGGATACGAGCTTAGATCGCTCAATTCTCCTCTTTTTTCTGCGACATGCAGGTCTCCCTGCCTCTCCCTCGCCCCCCCCCCCTTTTTCGGGAGCGTGGCTCGTTAGGCTGGAGGATGCAGCAGTTTTCTCCGCACTGTTCCCGGTGTCACCTCCCCTCTCTGTGAGCGGAGGATTGGGCATGCGTGAAGGTGTGCGGCATCGTTCGCGCGACGCAGCAAAATCCCCCGTGTTGAATTAACACCTAGAGTGATGAACGAGCGGCCACATCGCTCTGTCGTGCCAGGACGTGGTACAGGTTTGTTCAGCATGATAGGTGTGAATTCGGCGGCAGGGTTTCTGCAGGACCTTTGTGGCGTATTGCAGTGGCAGCGCTGACAGTGCTTAGTGAATCCGGGCAATAAAATCGGAACAATATGAAAATATGAACTTCCAGTCCTCAAGATTTGTTGTTTAACCCCCAGAACCTGCTACACTCAGGACCTGTTTCATTTCAGTTCAGTTACAACCTCATGCTTTTGTCTGCTCTCCTCGTTTGTCCCTGATTCCTATTAAGATTTTTTTTCTGTGATGCATTTGTTTTAAAACAATAGACGTCTCTGGTTATGTGTACAGCTGCGCAATGCGATATGGCGATTATTAATCGTATTAGTCTTATTAATTTAAGATTCCTAGCCTTTGTAAAATCGTAGTCTTTGATTAAAAACTCCACGACTTGTCTTTAAATGTGAGAGGGTGTCAGAAACAAGAAACAAGAGTTTCTTCAGCTTCTCGCGCGTATAGTTAGCTCATATCTAGAAATATTACAAATGTGCTGTATATCACACAAAATAGCGTGAATATATTGGATCGAGTTTTTGATTTGCTTGGCCCTTTCTGAATTGAGTGGAAGCTTTGACGTCTCTTGTTCGTCTCTGTTGTGTGACAGACTGTCCGGGTAGCGCTGCACTTCTGCTCTTCTGTGTTCTGCCTTTCGCATTAGTTCGTCAACAACTCAACATAATTTTTTTTTTTTACATTTGTAAATTCAAAATCAGATTCAGAATCATTCATGTCTATCTAAGACTCCATTTTGCCCCACCCCTAATATCTAGAGCGAGCTGAGCAGATAATGTTAATGTTAGGAGAACTACCTCGCGTTCCCGTGCGAATCGCTATCCTCGTCGAGTGCAGTTGCAGAGCAATCGGTGAGGCGGTTTATATCCGGTGTTTAATTGGCGACGTGATGACGAACACGGGAAGCTCCCGTTACTTAAGTGCGGGTCCTGGCGTTATTCGTGGTCACGTCGTCACACGTAGTACGGATGATCTCCTGCTGCACGTCTGCCCTCTGGTGCTTCGGCGTGTATCACCGCCAGCTAGCGCACACGTCAGCTGTAAGTGCCATGCTGCGTGTTTCCCCCTTTTGTGTTATGTATGTTGGAGAGCCTTTTGCTCTGCCTTTTCTTTTATCTCTCTATATTCTAATACACCGTTCTATCCCTAATCCTGCATCTTTGGGTCCTCCCTCCAGTTCCGTAACAGTTAAGGGTTGTGCTCACACAACTGGGATTTGAGCTCACAATCTCCTGCTTAGTTGTTAGAACCACTAATCCACGCTGCTCCTCATACAGCTCTCTCCATTTCCAGTCTCTGCATTCTGTTAGCTTGATCCCCTCTGATCTTACACCGTGTACCGTGTATACGATGTGCTGGTAAAAACTGGCTGGGCCATTTTCCTTACGAGGCTGTGTGCATGCTGCCAAAAGCCTGTAAACTGAACCTGCACAATTAAATGCAAAAACCTCACAACGTCCTCCTTCCCTTTCTTCAGCATCCAACCAAATGGATTCACCCTCCGTTGGGAATCAGTTAGGGTTACCCACATACATACACACCATCTCATTTCTCTCACAGTGCAGCACTGGAGTGGCAGCAGAATCCGGGCAAGAGCAGTCAAGCTTCCAGAAAGTCTCAGTACAGTACAGTAAGTCCCCGAGGTATGGACCAGTTCTGTTCTGAGGGTGGGTTCACGTGTCCACCAGTTTGTAAGTCCAACAAATTTAGCCTAAGCATCCAACTGGTGAACCTCCAGCACACGATCTCACTTGCTTGCATTTTGGTGTTCATTGTTTATTGCTCGTCACTTCTTGAGATCGTCACTGCTTGTACGTTTAATGCCAAACATTGTGGCTTTCAAATAGCGCAATAGTTCCACAAAAAGGAGGTATGTACTGTAAACGGTCAGTGCCTCTCTTTTGTGCGCTTATCACACCACTCCTGTTTGCTGTGATTTGGCTTCGATTTGGTGATTTGGTGATTTGATATGTCCAGGTCTTAGTTTTGTTATTTTTTCCAGTGTTTATAAGTTTATAAGCAAAGCTCTGCTCTGTACCGACTTCTAGTGTTCATCGCCCGCTTTCTGTCCAAACATGATAGTCGGTAACACAACTACTTCTTGTTTAAGCCTGCATGTGACTGAGATCAAGCCACAGCGACATTGTGGCACCGCCACGCACCAGATATGTGAACTAACCTACCTTGCTGTCGCACAACTTCATATTCTGCTCTAATTTTTATTTTGCATGTTTAAATAATTTTCGGTGTATTGCTTGTGCATGTGCACATCTTTAGAAGGTCGTTGTTTGAAGGTGCTCGCCTAGAGGACTTTATATTATCTGGCGAAAGTATGTGGACATGCAGTGTGTATAGTACAGTGAATTGGCACCCCGTCAGCGTTAATGACACAAATATGTCTTGTGCTTCATGTCATGTTACACTGCATAGCCCAATATCAACATTGGGCCCATTTCACTCCACTGTGACTGTGTTCATGCAGATTTTCAGCAGTTCGAAATGTACTTTGAACATTATTGCAGCCGGGACGCAGGAGTGAGACTTAAGATATGATCAATGACAATATGGATTTAATTAGTACAGACTGATGACTCAAGTTGTGATTTGAGTTGCATCTTAGAAACCCATCTGGTTCAGAGTTTAATCTTGAACTCTCACGTCTTGAGGATCTGAGATGTGTCAGTGTACTGAGATTGTAATTAACATGAAGCCGAATAAGCTATTTCTTTAGATTTTGCCAAGAAGATATAACATGTTACAATATGTGGCATAACAATGGAGGAAAGAAAACATAAAACCCATGCAATGGTGACTGTAGTATTGCAGCATGCAGAAATACATAGAATAAGATCACCAGCTCATGTAGGAACAACAAAGGGGAAAGGAAACATATTCAGACTGCATTTAGAATGCTGTTCAAATTCTCACACTATTTTTTTAGTTATACTGTTAGGAGTTCTGGCTGGTAAGGGTCTCCTCTGTCTCCCCCAAGGCAAGGAAACAGAATTTAGACCTCAAATGAGGTAACAGTGGCATTAACATCTTCCTAAAACACCTAGTTATATAAACAATTGTCATTACAGCAAAAGGGGAACATACCAAAGCTCTGGAATGTATGTACTTTGTTTGGGTGTGGCACAGTGGTGCATGTGGCTAATGCAGTTGTTTTACAGTACCGTGAAATTAGGGAAATTTTCACTAGTCGGCTGAATTTGGAGTGAATGTTTGTACAGTAACATACACTCAGTTCTTTTCGGTGCTTAGATATCGGTGATCAGTGGTATTAATGTATGATTTCTCCCACATTGGCAATTTTTTTTCCCCCAGAAAGTCCAGTTTCAGAAATGATGAATGTTTAGAATTCATGAGTGGCTTGTAATATAAATAAATATAAGTCAATAATAACTTTTGGATATTTTGATAGTTCTCATGGAAGAGAATTTATAACTTTCTTGTAGATATATATATATATATATATATAGTAAGATAGATAGATTTGATAGATTAGACAGACAGACAGACAGACGGACACTTTATTAATCCCATGGAAATTATGTTTTTTTTTTATTTTACAAAAACTGATTTTTATGTTTTTTATTGATTTTTAAGCAAATTAATAAAAAAAAAACAAAAGAGCCAAAATGTTATATGTAGGTGTTTAATTGATTAAGGTGGTTAATTACTTACAGTAATCATTATGTCTATGGTGTTTGTGTGTGTGTGTGTGTGTGAGAGAGAGAGAGAGAGTGTGTGTGAGAGAGAGAGAGAAAGTAGGAGTTAGTAGGTGTTTT